>PISX010033822.1:0-14675 GCA_004024625.1 Mellivora capensis | reverse complement strand
ACCGGGCCCGGAGCGCGCAAGGAGGTGTTCTTGCCCAGCTCTGTTTAACCATGGAGGGGAATGTCTCCCGGTTCTCCACAGTCCTGAGCCCGACTGGAGCAGCTGTTGGGTTTTGCAGTTGTTGTTGCTGTTTCTGAATCACGGATTCTTCTGCAGACAAATTTTACACACAAACTATTTTAAGAAGCCGCTGTCACAAGTCTGCAAAAAGAAAGCAAAATGCCTATCCTTTAGGAGCTTGTATTCTAAAGAAACGCGCACACACACCATAAAATACATGCACACTAAGATCCCACCAACTTGCTCGTTAGGAATGAACTGAGCACAACGACTGTTTAATGTGGAAAGACGGAGTTTGGAGGTATTTTTGTGTATTTCAGAATTGTTCCTTGAAGAACTACATTAGGGTTAGGAGCGCACTTCCTCATGTTCTGTGCTCTTATTTCCACGTTTCTTATTACCTGCCGATGAGTTACAATGTGATTATTGTGGAACATTGTTACTTGCTCTCTATGACTTCACTTTGTTTACCAGAATACAGCAGCGAATCGTGGATCTCATCACGTTCTCCTCTAATGGCCTTGACCCTCGGGTCACCACCCTTATTTTGCCTTCACCAGAACACTGAGTTTCCTATTCAGATCTGTGTGTCCGATGTTTTTCTTTCTTTTCATAACTCATGTATTACCCTTCTCTCTTGGAAGAGAGAATTCTTTAAGAGTATCTCTTAGATCTTTAAGATTATCTCTTAGATAATCTCTTAGATAGATAAAGATAAAATAATTCTTTAAGAATTATCCCAGGAGAGGGACTCCTGGGTGGCTCAGTTGGTTAAGCAGCTGCCTTCGGCTTAGGTCATGATCCCAGCATCCTGGGATGGAGTCCCACATCGGGCTCCTTGCTTGGCTGGGAGCCTGCTTCTCCCTCTGCCTCTGCCTGCCACTCTGTCTGCCTGTGCTCGCTTGCTCTCTCTCTCTCTCTGACAAATAAATAAATAAATAAAGTCTTTAAAAAAAAAAAAAAAGAATTATCCCAGGAGAAACTATTTGGGATATTGTCTTAAATACTCAGCCACATGAGAAAGAAAGAATATTTCCATAGATCTCCTTATCACCTACACTTTTATTGGACTTATGAAACAATTAGGTGAAAAGGACATTATTTTAATACTATTTAACATCTACGATTTTAGTGAAACATTAAAAATATTGTTGCATCTTGCAGTTTCCGTGTTATTTAATAATATTTAAAGAATATTTAAGTAATAAAACCTTTAATATACTTAGAAATAGTGAAAAATTGCTAGCTTTGAATGGTATAAATACTTATGAATGAATATAGAATATATCAACAGGTTTGATAGTTATATACAAATATATAAATATACGTATGTATAAATATATGTATACATATATTTAGACAACTTAGGAGGCATTCCACTGAAGACATTTAAACATGTAATAAACTGATAAATCAATATTCCTTGTCACTTCTGCCCCCCTCCCAACCTTCCCAGCTCCCTCTCTCTCTCTGTTGTGCTGGGTTCATTGAGTAGTCATTAATAGCATGCATGCACTACGAGAAAGTTCAGTAATGTGAAATCCTATTTTTTTTAAAGCAAAAACTTCGATGGTTTATTTTAACTCTGCATTTATTTAGCACATTTATAAAAATAAGTTCACATGGAAACATTAGGAACAAAATTCACAAGTTTACAGGAAGAGAAGGAAGATTCTTTTTTTTTTCCCTCTAAAGGTTCTGGTAATTAGATTTTTCTCCTTTTATCTAGTTCCATTACTGGATAGTTTTATTTAGAGTAATCTTAAATAGTGAGATTTTTGGCAACAATAAGGACTCACATATATTACCTCTGTTTCAACTCATACATGTATTAATAACAGCTAATTCTACTTTGCTTTTATATATAATTTTATTACAAATTACATGTAGACATGAGGCATTTAAACTTTCCTAAATGCTTGTCAATAGGTCAAAAGTTTATATCAATTCAGTTATAATTTACATGAAGTTGCATATTTTTTCATACATAGGTTTACTTATTATTTTTACATTCATGTAAATCATATCTCATGAATTTGACAAATTAATGTTCTCAAGTTATATATCTCCTTAGTAAAAAGGAAAACACTGTGAAAAAACCTGGAAGTTTAAATACATATGAAGATTTTCTAAATTTCTAAGAAATGCTGATATAATTTCTGAAGATTAATGTGTAAAATAAAATAAACTTTTGACAAAAATGAAATGATTTTTCAGTTTTATGAGAAGGATAGGTCTAATGTTGAATTTGTGAAAATGGAAATACTTTAACTTAAGAATATTTAGTTATTTTGCCCAAGTCATCATTATATTATCTTTACTTAAAGGAATGTCAGTAGCCTTTCATTATAAATCTATGAACATTTCAATGCATGTATATTAATTCTGTTAGGCAGTGTTTTCAGTCTATGACATTAGTCAATGAAAATTAAAACAAGGAGTCTCAAGGAAAACAACATGTTCCAAATGTATGTGGATAATTTAACGAAAAATCATATATTCAATATATCTAAGATTAATATGATTGAGTGTGTCCTTACCATTGTGATATAGATTTTATGAGGCACATGTTTCCCCAGCTAGTTAGTTTACTTGGAGGTTTGCGGTTGAAGGATGGAAGAATTCTGTTGTTGATTATGGAATAGAACAGTGAAAGTAAATAGAGAAGCTTAGAGAAATTTCCTATGATGAGATCAGTTGACCAAGTGTCCGTGTGCATGTGAAAGAAGGAGGCAGTGTCATGATATATCCTACTGATAAGGGATACAGAGGGCTGAACATTATCGAAAATATCTTGACCTGAGAAAGATTAAATATGAGAAAACCTAAAAGGAGGAGAATCTCTACTTAAGTGTAGGGTATTCAAAAAAAAATTAGCAGGAAATTTCTTTAATCTTGTCCAATATTTCCTCTATATTTTAGGTGATTATTTCCACTGCTCTCTTAATGTGGTGAGTTACATTAATTAATATTTGAATGTCAAGCCTTTTTGCAAGATTTCTTGTTTCAGCTCTACATATAAAGATCTCAGAAATCCTGTCCTTACAGCAAGAGAAAAGTTAAAGAAAAAACAAAAAGCAATGACTTTTCTTGAGCTCATCAAAGAACCGAGGTCACAATGAGAATGACTTCCTCCAAATCTAGAGAGACAGTAAATGCAGAGAATCAGGGCTGAGATCAGCTTTCCTGGAGCACAGCTGGTTGGAAGCACTAGCTGGTAAGAATCCCAACAGGGTGACTTTGAAGCAATGCTGCAGGTGAGGGTGGGCTAGCATGGATGAGAAAGACCCGGTGGGGGGAGCTCCACAATTGCAGAGGTCCTAGGTCTAGCAATCCCAGCAGACAGAAGTGGCATGTGATGTTCAGAGTAGGTACCAGTCCAACTACATCAAGTATATCAATATTCAATTAAATGTCAATAGTCCAAAAACACCAATTAAAAGACAATGACTATCAGAGCGAATTAAAACCAAACAAATGTGATCTCACAATATATTGTCAACAAGAAACCTATTTAAAATGTAAAGACAAGGGGTGCCTGGGTGGCTCAGTGGGTTAAAGCCTCTGCCTTCAGCTCGGGTCATGATCTCAGGGTCTTGGGATCGAGCCCCGCATCAGGCTCTCTGCTCAGTGGGGAGCCTGCTCCCCACCCATCCCGCCACGTGCCTCTCTACCTGCTTGTGATCTCTCTCTGTCTGTCAAATAAATAAATAAAATCTTTAAAAAATAAAAATAAAATTTAAAGACAAAAATCAGTTACAAGCAAAGAGTTGGAGAAAGATACCATGCTAATATGAATCAAAAGAAAGCAGGAGTAGCTATAATAATTTCAGACAAACATACTGTGAACAAAGGAAATTGTCAGAGACCGAGAGACGGGCATTACAGATGATAAAGGAGTCTAGTGTCCAAGAAGACGTAACAGGCTTCATGTGTATGTAGTTCATAAAAGAACATCAAAATAGTGAGACTTGCTATATGAGCAAGTATTGTAAAACCTACAAATAAGACTTATCTATTTTCTTTTTTAAGAAAAGTGATAATATTCTATGATTTTCCTTGGATTCTCTAATTCTGTGTTCCACAAATCAACTCAACCTCACTGCTGAAATATATAGCAACCGCAACAAAATCCAACAGCTTTATTTTGGGGACGTGAGTGTAATTTTAGAAATATTTTCACTTCAATCTCTGAAATCTTTATTTAAGTAATTTAAAATTCTATTTTAATTAAGCACATATACTCGTCATAAAAAACTAAGAAATTTGCAATAATAAGATTAAGATCATTGCACATGTGTAAGACACCAAGGGAAATTTGTAACCTCCTGACTCCATTGAAGCTTTTGTTTCAACTGAGGGACTTCTAAAAAATGACCACAGAGTCCAGAAACCCTTGATTTTGGAATAAATAGTAACAGTCAGTGTAGTGTGTGTCAATTTTATTTCCATGAGAATGTAAACCCAGGCACAGCTTTGCCTTTGTAAACAATTAAGAAGTATACAGCGTTGGAAGGAAAATCAACTAGAATTGGTTTCAAGTAATAAAAAAGAAAATTTTAAATGTGGAACAAAATTCAAACAAGATGCTTTTGAAGACTTCTTAAAGACAGTTTTCAAAATAACCTTGGAAAGTGGATGTTAAGTAACAGGGGAGCTTTTGGGAAGAAAGATCCTTGCTGTTGATGTGCCCCAGTCTATTTGAGGGGGCCCAGGATGAGCCAATCGAGATGGGATCTTCGGGGCGCCTGGGTGGCTCAGTGGGTTAAGCCGCTGCCTTCGGCTCGGGTCATGATCTCAGGGTCCTGGGATCGAGCCCCACATCAGGCTCTGAGCCTGCTTCTCTCTCTCTCTCTGCCTGCCTCTCTGTCTGCTGTGATCTCTCTCTGTCAAGTAAATAAATAAAATCTTAAAAAAAAAAAAAAAAGAGATGGGATCTTCAGGTCAGCTGCATCCAAGGACACATTTTAATTGTGTCCTTTTTTTGAATTGAATTGAAAGAGAACAAATGATTAACCAACCTGGATTTTTAAATTACAGCTAAATCCAAGTCTTGGGTTCAGTGATTACACCATTATATTGTTTTTTGTTACTGTATTTCTAGCTATGTCTCTGGAGAGGTTAGTTTTAATAATTGGTAATAACATAGTTAAATTTAATGGCCCTTCCTAGTACTCAGTTTTAAACTATTCCAAGAAATGTCCTTTTCTATTGCATTATGATTGAGAGCATATTAAAAACTAGAAAGCATCGCAAACATGGGAGATGTGTGATACAAGGTTCATTATCTTCTTTCCATCTCATTTGCATGCATGCGAAAGCTGGCATATTATTGCCTCTTGTATTATCAGAGATTTAAAATAGTTTTAGAGCAGCCTTGAGACTAGCAGTGAATACCATTCAACTTTGGACCACCTCATTTCCCTTCTTGCTTCTATGCAACATAAATTCTTTGCATCATTCTGGTCCTTGCGTACAGTGTGAAGGAGCTGTGGGTCATGCCCAGTAGAGTTTTTGGCTATGATGCCTACAATTCTGGCAGGCATGATAATGGTTAAAAGGGATTGGGGGCTTAAATGTTCCAGCAAAATGTTCCAATGTAACTCTTATTTTGCTACATTGAAGCTAGAATTCATGGCTGTATGTTTCAAAAAAGTAAGTACAAAAGATGAAATCAAGGTCTGGGAATGGGCTTCATATTTAAAGGCCTTAATATACTATATAAAATCAATGTGCTTTTCACTTACGAGCTGCTCCAAATCCCCCTCATTCTTTACGAAATGGAAACAGGAAGCACAAAACTTCCACTGTAATTATTCCAGGTAATAGAAAGGACTACTTTGACCTGGTTTTTCTTTTTTTCTTTTCTTTTCTTTCTTTTCTCTCTCTCTCTCTCTTTTTTTTTTTTTTTTGGGGGGGGAGTGGTGTGCTAAAAAAAGCTTGTCTCGAAACCCAATGTGCGGAAAGACTTACAAAGAGCTACCCCTTTGATCACAGTAGGGACAGCCTCCTTATCCTCCCAATTAGCCTGTGACAGACAAGGCGGTTTCAGTCACGTGGTTGGTAGGATTTCGTTTTTCAGGAGGATTCTCTATTATTTTGATATACGAAAAATAGGGGAAAGTGGCTCATTCCTGTTGATCTTCTTTGTTTTATCAGCTCCTTTTGATACAACGGTCCCTGCAACTGTACCTTCTCACACTCAGAAAGCCTGTCACTGATAATACTGTGTGGGGGTAGGACAAAACAGAACTGCAGGAAACTTGGCTTTATTCACAATCAGTGAGTTGCTGGCCCTATTGTTTTTCTCTCTCCAACTAATGTTATCATGCCGAGGCAGAAGATGCACCCGGGCCCCAGTGTGCTAAGTAAGTAGGGAGAAATCTTAAGCAGCTCATCCCTAGGGGCCAAGTTCAACCCACCATCATTTTTTTTTTTTTTTTTTTGGACACCTTTGCTTTCAGTTAGAGGCAAGACACGGGGTTTCAGTGAAAAACCATTCAAGAGAACGACTCACATAGATGAGGTTCACTCATGTTCTATTGATTCCAAGGCACATTATTAAAGAGCACTCAACCCTTGGGGAGGGGTGGGGAGGGGATGGTTTTGCTCTGTGCCTATAGGTCCCAACACAGGGATTTAAAAGACATGGGTTCTTCCTGAGTACCAAGCACTCTTTTCCAAATACTGTGCTCTCACAAAAGGTTTCCAAAGTCGATGCTGTCATTATCCCTCATACTGAACAATAAAAACAACTGAGGCACAGAAGGTTAGTTGTCCTTGGACCCGAGCTCTCTCTGTCTACCCCAGCATACAAACTCTTTACCACCATGCTCTGGCCCTCCTCATGTCAAAGGTGATTAGAATTTAAGACGTTATGATAGAGCAGAGTAAATCTTTTTCAAGTCTGGTATCTTAGGATGGAAAGCACCAAATATTCTCACCTGAGGGACAGGGCTGGGAGGGGGAGTGGAATAAAGGCCAATTCCTTCTTCTAAAACAGAAAGTGGCTGGACAATTATTTGTTAGTTAAAAAATACTACCAAAATTTTTATTTAATTGAACTTGTCCTGAACATATAAAATTGCCTGCATAAATTCAAGCCAAAGAACCATCTGTTTTCCTCCTTTTTAATGACTTTGCCAGCATGTGTTTTTCCAACATTTGTGCAGAATTCCCGAGAGCCTTGTAGAGACATGCTAAGGAACCCCATGGGCTCCATTTGGAACACCAGGTAATATTTCATGTTCTGATTACTGTGAAGAAAACAAGAAGCTTTTTAATTATGTTAGAAGAAGGGAGATAAATATTAAAAAAAAACAGCATAAGCTTTTAGAGTCTCATGTAAAAATCAAATCTACTTGATCCGACATGCTCTAAAATTGGACACAAACGTCAAGTCTTGCAATCTTTGGTTGCAACTGAAAAACATCATGTAAAAAGACTTGGTATTTTTACAAAGTTTTCCTGGGAAAAAAGACATAATACTCGGTCAGGTTAGCTCATTTCTGTGATTTAGTTTACCTTTGACCTACTTCTTGTGGCATTCATCAAACAAATACTTCTTATTTTCAGAAATGTGCATTAGAGATATGACGAGACTGTCAATGTTTATTATAAGAGAAAGTTTATTACAAGGTTCTTGGTTATTTAGGTTAACCTCATTATAAATTTTCCTAGAACTTTATATGCAGATACACAAAAATAAATTATATTTACAATCATGTTTTACTTTATTGCCTTTGTATTTTTTTGTGTTTGTGTGTCTACACAGCACAATGAAGTAAACAAACGTGAGTCTAGCTTGAGGTAAGAAAATAGAATCACCTAATGAATTGGAAGACGGTCTGAGACTTACAACCTGTGCTGGAGACCATCAGGAGTGTGGTCAGTCTCCCATCGAGGACCACCTGCCCTCCTATTGGCTCTGAAGGAAATTACCTAAGCAAGCCAGATTTTTTCACGGTGTTTACCTGGGCGGACACACTTGTAAATGTAAAACCAGCCATTTAGATGCACATGGGTGAGCAATTTCTTAGACTGCACCTCTGTGATATGATCACCCAAAATGGCTGTGAGTAGATGTGTTTTACAATGTAGAGCCGTCTGCTCACTAACACTGTTTGCATGCCATTTAGTATTTTAGAATGGACAGATGATGCCACTTTAGCCAAAAAACGGATCGGAAGAAGTTCAGTCTGCTGGGAATCAGGTATAAAAACCATATGGTAGGGGCGCCTGGGTGGCTCAGTGGGTTAAGCCTCTGCCTTCAGCTCAGGTCATGATCTCAGGGTCCCAGGATCAAGCCCCGCATCGGGCTCCCAGCTCAGTGGGGAGTTTGCTTCTCCCTCTCCCTCTGCCTCCTCTTTCTCCCCGTGCTCTTGCTCTCTCTCAAATAAATAAATAATATCTTTAAACACACACACACACACTGCAGAGTTCTCCATCATGAGGGTGCATTTCCCAGGGTTGTAGCCGATGTTGCCTGTTGTACCTGGAGAGGAAAGGATTAGGAGCTCAGGCGCTAGAGCTAGACAAGTGGTTTCCAGTTTAGGCTCTGCTTCTTTCAGGGTAAACTCTGAGTGTCTCTGTACTTCCTTCTTGTGGAAAATGGGCAAATGATGGTCACCCCTACTTCTGGTTTGCTCCTTCTCATGACGTAAATAGAGATTTCAACATATCACTCATCCTCATTCCCTCCTGCGTTCATTTTGATGTTTTCAATACCCGCGCAAATTATCGCTGCACCATCCCAGGCTTTTATGTTCTTGCCCTCCTCCCTACTTCAACAACATAGTTGCATGTTTGAAATACAGACACGTATTACGTTTTGTTTGTAAAAATAGAGCACGCCATGTCATTGGAAGTATACGAAAAGACTCATTCAGCAATATGGTTCTAGATACAAGAATTATACAGTAATGATAAAATGGAATGAACTGTACCGTTCTTATATCTCTACAACCACAACAGGAGGAAACTGAGATGATGTTTGGGGAAATTCATACAGAGGAGAATCCCTGAAATAATGGGGAAGTGGTTGGTGTGGTGGATAAACAGGACTATACTGAACTTGAAGATTTCTCAAGATCACGTTGGACACTGCTCATGATGGTCATTCCTCTTGCTACACGGGCTGAGCAGAGAGAAGAATGCAAAAAAACTAAATTTATCTGCATCACAGTGGCTCTGTTTTTCTCTCTATTGCAAGCTACTATTGCCTGGAAAGATGCTCTAGGGAGCAGGGTGGGAGAGTCAGCTGTCAAAATAGATTTCTTTTTGTACTGTTAGCAGAGACAAATTCAGTTGGGATGTATAGAAAATTATTGCCACAAAAGGAGATGAGAGCATATGTGAAGAACACAGGAAAAATACATATTTCTGAAATAGGTTTTTTGCAAAACCAAATGTACACTATAGTTTCTCTATGTTCTCAATAATGAAAAAATTATCTATGATAAAAGTGCGGGTCATTCTAAAGACAATAAAAGCAAAATAGCAAAATTAAGAATAGTTGGAATGGAAAGTGTTAGCAAAGGTTTTTCTTTTTTTCAATTTATTTTTTATTTATTTATTTGTCAGAGAGAGCAAGCACAGGCAGACAGAGTGGCAGGCAGAGGCAGAGGGAGAAGCAGGCTCCCTGCCGAGCAAGGAGCCCGATGTGGGACTCGATCCCAGGACGCTGGGATCATGACCTGAGCCGAAGGCAGCCGCTTAACCAACTGAGCCACCCAGGCATCCCAGCAAAGGTTTTTCAAAGACCAAGAAGATAAGCAAGTGATTCTAAATAACAGGTTTTATATAACAGAAATTGAATTAGTGACTTAACACATTTGTAAACCAATCACAGAAAGGAAAGAAGGTAAGTGGGGTAGGATAGGGTATAAGATAATGAAGATATGACAGAGCCTTTGCAATACATAAGGAAAAATAGAACAACTGTAGGAAAACATGTAATCAAATATATAGAGAAAAAAGGGTTCATGGATGAATAAAACATTATATGATTTTGTAGAAGAAGACTTGCCAACCGGAGACAACAGAAGCAAAGATTCACACCTGGTAATAAGCAGGTGACCATGTAACTGGCGTTCATATTTTTAGAATAAAATCCAAGTTATTTACAAAATAGTGCAAAACAGTGACCGCATCCTTCTCTGCAGTTAACAAACCAGGAAAGTAATGGTGTGGTATCTACAAATGCTGAGAGGAAAAATGTTTGAACCAACACACCTCCTTCTCCCCCACAGGCATTTAACTCATAACACCAAGCTCCTCTGCAGTTCCTGAAAATATCATTTGACATCCGAGCCACTGCGAAATAAGTCCTATAAGGGTAGGAAATAAAAATATATAGGTATTTATTGAAATAGTAGGCAAATATGACAGTAAGAAACAGACCAGCCATCACCTGGAAATCATATCAAAATCAAAGTTGCTATTACAATGGAGAAATTGAATGCTGAAGATGAATAATCTTTTAAAAATCATTTGTATTGCTATCAAAGTGACATAGTTTATGTCTTCGATAAAACCAACAAATACCATTTCAGGTGTAGATTTAGAAAACGAAAGTAGAATAAGATAAGCCGTTCCTTTTTTGTGAAGGAGAAACATTCAGTTTGACAGCATATAAAATGTGATTTAAGAATTCATTGGGCCCTGGAAACTTTTTTTATTTTTTTTTCAGAGTTCTGGAAAACTCTTAGTATTTATCTCTTCAAATATTTCCACTGACCCATTTTTTTAAATCTCTTTTTCGAATTCTGGTTTGATAATGTTTTTAGTTTTTCCCTCCTTCCTGTATGTCTCCTTTTTTTTTCTTTTTTGTTTTTAAGAACACAATATTTACTTAGCCTTCTATTTTAAGAGAGTGTTTTGGCCTGACTTCTCCTTTATATTTTCTATCTCTTTGTCCATCTGTTCTGTTTTCTGGATAATTTATTCAGATCCATTCTCCAGTGCATGAACTCTCTCTTTTTAATCTGTTTTGTTTTAATTCCTGTTTATTGCTGAATGGCATTATTTCATGCATGCAAATAAAACCCAGGGCCTTGTTAAAATAATCTTCTGTTTTCTCGCCGACATAATCATGCTTAAGATGAACTGTGCATTGTGGGGCCAAATTTACCTGGTCGCTGCCACGCCCTCTTCTGCTCAAATGCTGGAATCCTTGGATTCGAACTTTGTTTGTTCTGCTTTTGTAACGTGCGGTTTTGTTGCACGAGAATGCCTTTCATCCTTGCACGCAGTGAAGTTAGAAAGGGCCAAAGAACATTTCAAAACTTTTGGCGTCTGAGAACACTTAAAAATGGCTGACCTTCCAATACTAGTTGAAATCATTTAAAATAGAGTTTTAAAATACACAGGATTTTTTCATTTAAATTATTGTTAAGAGGAAAAAAAGGCAGAGATTTGGTGTTAGGGGTTATGTCCCCCCCAAAAGACGTGGTGAAGTTCCAGCCCCCAGGATGTCAGAACGTGCCCTTCTTTGGAAGTAGGGTCTTCCATAGATCAGAAAGAGAAAGTGAGGGAAGTAGCTGCAGGGGGACCTTCTGCTCCCTGATTAGCTGTATCGGTTGCACCAGCGTGGGAGTGAGGTATGAATGCTTTCTTTTCTCTTCTAGGAACCAGCGGGACCCGGCCTGGCCTCAGTTGGTGTCCTCCTGAACCCTCTCAGATCCTCTTCCTTTTCCACATTCTCGGATTTCTGGAATCCCAGTCGTCTCCACGTTTTCTCTTCCAGGCTCCCTGATTTTAGAAGATATCTTAATTCCTGTTCATATGCAAAGCAAACAACCAGCCAAGGACCCTCTCCAATTCCTTCCAGCCCTCTGGCAGAATGTTCCAAAGAAAGCGACGTTCATTGTTCTCAGTGTTTCTCAGTGGGCTTGACTGGTGTTGGGGTACCACGATTCTTCGAACCTGTGAAACCACTCGATGCCAGCGGCACTCCTGGGCCAGTGATACCATTAGGCAGAACAGACACAAAGATTTCCAAATGCCCTTCAGCGTCAATACTATCCCCCTGAGAATTCCTATGGCTAATGTTATCAAAATCAGTTCAGTTGGGAGTGTTGTTTCCCTAGTTATGGGGGGGGGGGTGTACACCTCAGCATCTGAGGAGTGGACGATTTATTGGAGGGGAAGGAAGTACTAGGAAGAAGCAATGTATGCTTGTGTGGCAGGTAGTCAGAATTATCAATGTATCCACATTGTAGGAAACATGCAAGTATGGTACATTCTCAGATCCCTGCCACATCTGGCTTTCAAGGGGAAAGAGCTCTGTGTACATGTGGAGGAGTAAGGTGAGAGTCCACAGACAGAATCCACAAAAGACAGTAGAATGGCCAACATGAGGTTTGAGACGTGATTGGAGAAAGTAGAAGGGTTGTGGAGACTTGAGAGTTGGGGGTGAACACGGAGCATTAGGGGCAGCTGCCATTCTGGGAAGATGGTGGTCTGGGCTCACCAGAATAAGAGAAGATGTAAACAACTTCTCGGCAGCAAGCATATACTTTTCTCTTCCATTGGCCTTTTAATAAAAATTAAAATAAAAAATAAAAAAAATTTAATAAAGATAGAAATGCTTCTAATTTCCTTTTGCTTGATGTGTGTGATTTTTTTTGCTTAATTTTTTTTTAAATTTTTTATTAACATATAATGTATTATTAGCCCCAAGGGTACAGGTCTGTGAATTGCCAGGTTTACACACTTCACAGCACTCACCATAGCACATACCCTCCCCAGTGTCCAGAACCCAGCCACCCTCTCCCTTCCCTCCTCCCCCCGGCAACCCTCAGTATGTTTTGTGAGATTAAGAATGTTTTGATGTATGGAGGAGACGGGAGAAAAAGCTGCACCAAGCCTCGACCACGAGGTTAGTCATTAACTATGTGATTGTCCTTAAGAACACCAGTCCCATTTTCACCAGCATTATTTATGTTTTTAAAGACATGTTTTTGAAATTTAGAAAACCTCATATTAAGGCCTTGACATTTGCTTTATTGGATGTCCATTCAAATAAAGACATAATAGGAAAAATTTCATTTGAACATTTTCTATTCAGACAATATAGTGCATCCATTTGTCAGGATAATAATAATTATTATTAATAAAACCTATGAAAATGACTTTGAAGTTGGCTTGACCATTTCAGAAAAATGATTATTTTAGATTTCCTGAAATGAAAGCTGATGCTAATACTTTCATTGTATGCTTTATTTCTGTATAATATGCCATGAAGAAATATTGCATTAGTCTGACATAAAATTAAATATTTAAAGTTATGAATCGGTATTTGGGAAGATATAAACAGGCACAGTATTAACAGAAAATATTCAGAAATACTGCTTGGCACGTGTCCTACTATTTTTATGGAAATTAAAACACTTACTGTAGTCTATCGTGCAAATCAACATTCTGGCTTTTGTCTCTCACTGTACATACTGTTGTGATTGATTTAGCAACACGCAGGGAAATCGCACGGATAATCGCCTTAGCATAATACAAAGTAGTTATAGAATAAGGATTGCAATATGTTGCATGCAGCATTTTGAACGGGAATGTTTCAGCTGGATGATATTGAAAATTAGCCCATTAGTTTATAATCGGGTTCTCATTAAAAAGCCCTATCTGTACTTTGGTCACATTACTAAAATTAGTCGAAGTGTTTCCACCCTAAGACTGAGCATCACCCTTCTTCCCCACGGACCCTGATGGCCACTGTTGGGGAACGCAGGCACCGCTTCTGAAATCCTGGGGCTTAGATGTTACAAGTGGAAGTAAAGTGATTTTCATGTTTGATTAGAAATGGCCCATCGAGTCATAAAGGTATTGGGTTCTAAGGAGAAGATGTCTGTCTGTTCAATGTGCAACACGCTCAGCTCAGCCGAGGTGAAAATCAACAGCTTTTCAGAGGGCAGGAGCTTCCCTGGCCGGTTCACACAGTGTCAGAAGAGGTCTGTTACATTGCTGGCGGGGGTGGAGGGGGTGCACCCTGGAGGACGACGTGGCCACAGTACACTGGGGTTTCATACCATTGAAATGCTACATTTCCCTAAATGTTCATGACAGATTCTGGCAGGGCTGGTGCAGGATGGAGTGAGATACTTGCCTCCAGCTGGTAAGAAGGACTTAAGAGAAAAAAGAAAACTGTAAATAGTATCAATTTCAGAAAGCAGAGAGAGGACTTGGGGGGCTGTCCGCCTGCCCACCATCTGCTCGCATGTGGGCAACCTGAGACCCCCTGTGTGCAAAGGGACACGTGTGGCAGGGAGCACGCTGGCTGCCAGGACCTCCGCAGAGGCAAGGAAGATGGGAGAAAACACGCTGTCGGCAGCTTCGTTTCCACTCACTTCTTCAGGCAGGAAACCAGCTAAGCCAGCCCTGGGCTTTCCCGGGGAGGCACTTACTTCCACTTACTAGTGGAATGCTAAAAGATCACTTCTGGAAGAGGAAAAAAATAAATTCCATAGTCTTCAAATCGGAGAGCAGCTTCCCAACTGGTAAATATGTTTCCCTTTCGTTTGCTTAGCTATTCTCCTAACCTGAAGAGTGGCTCCTGATTTTCCACCTTGTCGGCTCGACCATCCTGCAAGGTGTGTGTCAGACAC
>PISX010033821.1:0-14656 GCA_004024625.1 Mellivora capensis | reverse complement strand
TAAGAGTCCAGGAAGAAATGAATTCCTTTCCTGTTTTTAGAGCAAGATCGGCCTTGAAAAGATTTCATAATGACTGCATTTTGTCTTTGCTTCTGTTCTACACTGCCCAGCTGCTCTTCATTCAGATGGTACCCACTATCATTTCTCATGGGCTCTAGATTCTAGAATTAGAGAGAAACAGATGGCCCAACCTCACACCTTTTCAGCTGAGGTTCAGAGGTGAAAATACTGCCCAAGATTTTTGGTGTTCTTGTTTGTAATAAACAATAAATTTATTACCCCAAAATGTGTCCTGCTGAATACCATGAGAGGATCTCTACATTTGATAAAATAAACTTGCATAACTGCAGTCCCCTTTTGGCTATTCACAATGCTCATTAGCATATTAAACACCCCGAGAAGTCCTGTAGCAAAGAAACTTCTAACTCTATGTTACCTGACATGAACTTTCTTACCTAACGTGTGCTAAGGAGCACAACTCAGGAAACGCATCTTCAGATCTATACAATTATTTCTATATTCCAACTACGTTATGGCCTGAGAAACTTCTCCAGGTCTTTTTGGCATTCTCTCTTGATTCGTGGTCTCCAGGGTTCTCAAACTTCCCTATGGCTGTTACTTTAGTATCCTACCCAGAGCTGTCTCCTCCCCTCAACCTGTTCCATGCTGCCCAGCCACCCAGCTGCTCTTCAGATGCTTTCAAATCAGAAGTTCATTTTCTCAGTACAACCAATACCAGCTATCACAGAAGGAAAACAATTTGCATCGACTAATTCACACTAACATATGAATGACTAATAGCTTGCAACATCCTCCCCGCAGAAGACACAGCTTATCCCAAAGGGTCTCTCATCATGGTGGTCATTAGTGAACCAACACATTCAGGGCACACCCGGGGAAGAGATTTTAGGGGAAACCATATAAACAGACCAGCCCGGTACCTAATTTCTTCTAAATGATTTCTCTGCTCCAAAAATCTCTATTTCATCTGCTCTTGAAATCATATGGCCTATAAAATTCCAAGTTTTCCCATTATTTAGTTCCTCTCTACCCCAGGAATGCCAATCTGTATGAGTAGCACAGAAAAAAATGTTCATATTCCTCCAGTCTCCTTATCTTGTGATGTGGAAGGCCACAGGAAACAGGGCCCATGGTGCGAGATGGCTTAGGAAGCAGGTATTTTCTTTCGAGAGGTACATCTTTTTGTGATGTGTGTATGTTTATGAAATCCTTTAAACACTATGCAAAGATAAAAATGATATTTATGAAGTAGCTACATAATAATACAAAGGCTAATATCATAATCTGCACTGAGGCAAGCTGTGCCAGCCTCCCCTTTCCCTTGTGTCTGGCTGTGTGTATCAGCTTGCGTCGATCACCTCCCTCTCTCAGCTCCTTAACACATCCCTGCCTCTGTTCCCTTTGTTCAGCTCTTTTTTTCATTCCTCAAGCCTGTCATGGCCGCCCTCCAGCATCGTCAGCCTATGCAGGTTTCCTAGGGCTTCCTTTTGGTCCATCTGGGTTAGAACAGCTATAGGGTGTTTGCGGAGCTCACACTCTACCCTCTGCTACAAAGGGCTCTTTGGATATTCTCTTGAAATTGGCTGGGGTGGCGGTCGGGGGCTTGAGGGTGTCAGGACACAGCCCCACAGCCTTCAGAAGCATCCTTAGGGCCTACCTTTCATGGTACATTAATGGCCTCTCTTCTGGGAACTGACTTGCTCCAATTTCTTTCTGTCAGGAACTCTTGACCACCAACCAGATTGTCTGGGACCCCTGCTGCTTGTAGTCAGAACATTGTATTGTTCTTGTCCCCGTATTGCCCCTGGATCGTTGGATAACTTTCCTCCAACTTTTACTTCACAGCTACTTTTGTTCCTACAAGCTTTTCTGACTTTTCAACCAATTCCCACCTAATTCTTCCCCTCCAGTCTTTGAGGCTCTGGCCAGAGTGCTAGTTGCCCCCAAAATTTCCCTCAGGGGCAGCAACCAACCCCCCACCCTCACTCTGGCTCCTTGCTGTTTCTCTGTCTCTGTCTCTCTCTCACACACACACATAGATACACACACGTGACCAAGTCTCGGACCCCACTTCCGGAAACACTCCTAGAAATATTGCTTAGTATCTGGTATATTTTAAGCAGAACAACAAAATTTAAAGCCTGATAGTGTTCCTGGAAACAGAAGGTCCCATTATTGCCAACAGTTTGAAATCTTCAAGTGATCATATTTTTCAAGCCGCTTTGCCAAACAGCTAAAAATGATACAAGTCTGCATTATTTCAAGTCAGATTTTGAAAATTCTTTATGAGAGGGGTTGCCTCTGGCCCATGTCCAAATGGATGGGAAAATGCTAGCAAAATGTAGTGGAAAATATCTGTATAGCTTTGATATCGAAGGGGAGACCAGGGTAATGAATTCCAGGTATAAATCATCCACACTAGCTATTTTATTGCTCTTCCTCTGAAAAACACTGCCGTAAGCTTCTCTGGCATTGGCCTACACAGAACATCATTAGCAGGTTAGAGATGCAGTGAGAAGAGCCGGAGTTTTTCTATGAGGTGAGTGGTGCTGGCATTTGGTGCAGTATTAATATGTAGGATTACAAAATGCAGCCTGAGGGGGAAGAACCCGTCCCAAAATAAGTACCATTCTCAAAATGAAAGCCTCAAAGGCCTTCTGAGTTCGGATTCTTTGCTCTCATCCTATCCTCTCCAGAAATACAATAATATATCTTTTCGTTCTCCACTCACGATTGGTTCAAGTCTGAAGACATGACTTCTGTTTTCATTTGGTTGACCTTGTTGGAGATTATCCATACAGAGACAGCTGTGGGAGTAAGGAACAGGGGATTCCATGGCCCTTTTGAGAGAGGATAATTTGGAAGTATGGCAGGGAGGGCCCAAGGAAGGGTGGATTTGAGTAAGAGAGGATTGGTCCACTTAACCCTCCAATGCCGGGCATGACCCCCATTCCTACCAGCTTAGAGGTGGAGCATATACTAGGCAAGACTGAGAAATAAAGTACCCCAACTTCCTTCTAGGCCTTCGCCATCCTGCCTTCCTCGCATCAAAGGCCATAAGCAATTTTCCCATCCTTATTCAAAACTGTTTCTCCTGTTTATTCATTCATACAACCACAGGGCCTAGGCAACAGAGGGAATATTGTACAGAACAAAGCCCTGAAATAAGAAGGGAAGCAGTATAAAAGTAATTTTTTTGGAAGATTTTTTTGTATTTGAAAGGGAGAGAGCATGCAAGCAGGGGAGGGACAGAGGGAGAAGCAGACTTTCCACTGAGCAGGAAGCCAGATGTGGGGCTGGACCCTGGATGCTGAGATCATGACCTGAGCTATAGGCAGATGCTTAACCAGCTGAGCCACCCAGGTGCCCTAAGGGTAATTCTTAAACTCTTGACCTTCTGGATCTCAGTAACCCAAGTTACTTACAGGAAATTTCCAGGGCCCTCAATTTGATGCATAGGTATAGGTTATCACAGGTAACTTGCCTAAGAACTATCTTAGATTGGTCTTGTGAACAGTGATATTTCCTTATTATAAAGGTAGGGGACACCTGCATGGCTCAATTGGTTAAGTGTCCGACTCTTGATTTCAGTTCAGGTTGTGATCTCAGGGCCATGAGATCCAGCCCTGCATCAGACTCTGCACTCAGCAGTGAGTCTGCTGGAGATTCTCTCTCTCCCTCTCCCTGTGCCCCTCCCCGTGCTCATACTCTCTCTCTCTCTAAAATGAATAAATAAATCTTTAATAGAAGGTAGGAATTGGACCAGGTAATTGTTGATCTTCCCAAACTCTGCCGTGTTCTGATTCTCAGGAGTTTCAAGCTTCAAGTTCAGACATAGAACTTTTTCAAAGGCCTGGAAACAAAACAGGCAGGCAGCAAGAGATGACAAAGGACAGGCCCTGGTAGGCAGGCAAGTCTAGAGCCACAGAGAGGCCACTGGAAACAGAGGCCTTACCAGCTCCCCCACGACTTCACTTGGTCCAAGATAATGTGACCAGGTTTACCCAGGTGTGGTAGCTAGTGCCCAGGATGGCCTCAGTGATTCCTGCCTCATGGTATTCACACCTTGTGTACTCCTAACATCGACTAGAGCTGGCCTGTGTAACCAAAAGGATGTCGCAGAACTGATGATCTGTGACTTCTATGACAGATCATGAAAGACATGGTGTCTTCTGTCTCTCTGCTGAATCACTTGCCTTGAACCCAGCTGCCATGTCAACAGGACCCTCCAGGATTCTTGTGGAGAAGTTCACATGGCGAGGAACTGAAGCTTCATGCCAACAACCATCATCAATTTGCCGACCCTGGGAGTGAGCTATCTTGAGAGTGGATCCTCCAGGCTGAGTCAAGCCTTTGGATAACCATAGCTCTTGCCAGCATCTTGATGGTAGCTTCATGACAGACTCTGAGCCAGAACCACCCAGCGAAGCTCCTTCTGATCCACAAAAACTGTGTGAGATAATAAATGTTTGCTACTGTGTCAAGCTGCTAAAGTTGAGGACAACTTGTTATGCAGCAATAGATAACTAATATCCCAGGTATCTTACTAGACATAAAGTCACTGGTGACCACAGGTCAGGAACACGGAGAAAACTTTACACACACAGACTTGCTCCAAAAACCTGGAAATAACCATATTCATTGTTTGACTGCTTTCTACTGAGTCTGGGGGTTACTTTTTTTTCTCAGAATTTAACTGTGCTAAAGACTTAGGGGATGAGGGGAGAGTAACAGTGCCCGTCGACATTATAGGGTACAGACAAATACAAACAAATATGAAGTAAATAGAGGGTCTGGTTAAACAGTTGAGGAAGGGGTGGTGCATTCAACTTTTTTTCTTTTAAGATTTACTTGAGAGAGAGAAAGAGAGACAGAAAGCGAGCGCACGCACAAGTGGGAGGGACAGAGGGAGAGGGAAAGAGAAGAATCTCAAGCAGACTCCGTATTGAGCACGGAACCTGATGACAGGCTCGATCCCAGGACCCTGAGATCATGACCTGAACTGAAATCAGTAGTCGGATGCTTAACTGACTGAGCCCCCCAGGCCCCGCACTGCATTCAACTTTTTTTCCATGATTAATGTCATGGGTACATTTTCTCAACTAGTTCTTTAACACGCTAGTAACCTGCAAGAGGAGCTGCGCTCCCCCCAGGTCATTCTTGAGCACCATCCCCACCGTACTTCTTGGCTGTATCAGGTAATTAGCCTTCCAAAAAACTCTATAAAATTATCCACCCAAAACTGTTACCACTCAGTTTGACTTCTAAAGTCTTCTGAAATGGTGTTAATAAAACATTTTAAAATAATGGTTTACTTCTCCTCTTTAGCCAATGCTATTTTGAAAGTTTTAGAGAGTATTTGCAAATATCCACCCAGGGCGCCTGGGTGGCTCAGTCAGTTGTGTCCGGTGGCTCAGTCAGTTGCATCCGCCTCTTCATCTCAGCTCAGGTCTTGGTCTCAGGATCAGGAATTCAAGCCCCATGTCAGGCTCCACGCCCAGCTTGGAGCCTACTTAAAAACAAAACAAAACAAAACAAAACAAAACAAATATCCATTCCAGTGTAATCAAAAGCATGTTGATTTTATCTGTGCAGTATTGTTGAGTTAATTTACTCATGGGATCAATCTAATTTCTAAAGATTCCATGGGCCTGCCCAGAGGCACTGAATGTAACTGACACTTGCACAAATAGCAGGAAAAAAAAAAACCATGACCGTGTTTAGTTTGGTGTTGTCTGGACTTCAAAGTCACTCAGAGTGCTGGCATCAGCCCCACAAGTAATTTTCCCAAACACGAACCAAGGAACATCCCCCAAAAGATTGAACTTCAAATGGAAAAATAAATATTGAAAATAACAAGGGGAAAAAATATAGTTCCCACCCCCAAGAGGATTAATGAAAATCAATGCCAAATATTCACTGAACACCCAGCAAACCAAAATGTTAGGAAAAAGATACAGACAAGTGTATTCACCTCATTGAAAGATGAGGGATCCTGGTAAGACCTCTTTACACAACTACTTTGCCAATATTTCTTGTGATTTGATTAGTCTGCATTTAAAAAGTGTGAAATTGGGAGTGCAATGTAGGCATAAATATTTCTGCTCAACCTGGTTCTTTGGTGCATGGCTGTGACCTGACAGATCAGAATGGCAGTATGGGAAGCAAGCTGAATTCCCAGAGAGACACAGAACAGCTGACAAAGCCTCCAGGTTATCTCGGTTGACCAACAGCTTCCAACACTTGCTGATTGGATCACCTAACACTGATAACATCTTTTGTTCCTAGAAAGTAGGGGCTCCTATAGGGACCTGGTAACGACAAACAATCAGAAATGGGGTATACTGGGTGCCTGGCTGACTCAGTCAGTAGAGTATGCAACTCCTGGTTTAGGGGTTGTAAGTTTGAGCCCCATGTTGGGTATAGAGATTATTTAAAAATAAGATCTAAAAAAAAAAAAAAGAAAGAAAGAAAAGGAAATGGGGTGTGCACCCTTGAAACTAGACAGCGATGCTTTTGAAGTTACAAAAAGAGGTTGAACTAACAAGGTGAGGCGCTCAAACTGTATTATTGCAAGCACAGATGTGTTGTTCTTCTGATACTAAGTTTAGCTGACCATCACCCCGTGCCCCACCTTTGTGACTTGATTAAACAAGGACACTTTGTTTGCATGTTATTATAAATGGATACCATGTGGTGTGGGGAAGAGAATACAGAAATGACTCATAAATTCCCTGATGGTAAACTATTTTTTAGTCAAAATGGCTCTAGTCCAAATTGAATCATTGATCAACTCCTTGATTCTTCTAGCTGTAGAAACACAGCTATTTGCCTGTGGGCAAAACTAAAGTTAGACTCCTCATCACTTGTATGTATGTATAATATTCTACAATTCAATCTGTTGAAAGTCAGTTTTTTGCTAGGCTGCCCTGTACTTTGCCTTTTCTCCTCTGTGGTACCTAAACTTCAAATGAACTTGACAATGATGTGTGACAGTGAGAGTCCCTGGTGTGCCCCTTCTTAAAGCACAGCATACAGGGGGACTGTGGGTCCTGTGAATACCCAGAAACCCTGCAAAAATGTCTGGTATCAAAGTGGAGAGACCTCCAATAATATAGGTCTGAGATATTAATGGAAAATTCACTCCCAGGAAAGTAATGATGTCAATCTCTTTCCTAAATACCAGTGTAGATGGAGGAATAGAAAAAGTGGGGATGAAGGCCTAGACGCTGTCCCTAGGTGCCTGAGAGACAAAGGGGGAGGCCCCAGGGAAGAATGTAGGATATTAGAAAAGAGTGAGTGAAAGGCAGCCCAGACAGATTTCATGTTGCGTCACAATTTTGCCAAGGGCAAAATGGAATCTGAATGCGGCAGCCTCTAGAGGACAGGGCAATCTGTAACCTATGTTCAAGGCTCTTCTGTGTTTTCTCCTGGTTGGACGGATGATATCATTAACAAGTCATCTTCAATTACGTCAGGAGTTTCAGGGACATGGAGAGATAATCAGCAGAATGTAGAAGAGACTAAGAGGTAATGCTCCTTGGGATCCATTCCCAGTTCTATCACTGACTCATAGGGAGACTTTATTATTCCCATTGTTATTAGGGCTATTTTTATTGCATGTTGATACAATACTTAAGATTTGGAGGTCAACGCAAGACCTCTCCTGGCTTAATATCTAAATTAAATGTAAAAAACTTTCTTTGGGGGACGCCTGGGTGGCTCAGTTGGTTGGACGACTGCCTTCGGCTCAGGTCATGATCCCGGAGACCAGGGATCGAGTCCCGCATCAGGCTCCCAGCTCCACGGGGAGTCTGCTTCTCCCTCTGACCTTCTCCTCGCTCATGCTCTCTCACTGCCTCTCTCTCAAATAAATAAATAAAATCTTTAAAAAAAAAAACAAAACTTTCTTTGGGATACCATTAAAGTGAAAGGCAGATGTGGTTACAAAATCTAAGAGAAATGGAGTTGGACATGTTGATACAGTTTTCCTCTTTTGAAAAAATTTCTTTAAATTTTGGAGATAAAATTTGTGTCACATAAAATTAACTATTTAAAGTGAACAATTCACTGAGATTTCATACATTCACAATGCTGTCCAACCATCACCTGTGTCTTGTTCAAACACATTTCCAAGCCCGATAGTGAAACCCTTCACCCAGTTAGTATTCTCCTGTAGTCCCCAATCTTTTCTGTCTCCCTGGACTTCTCTATTGCAGACACTTTGCATAAATGGCATTATAAAATACTTGACCCTTTGTGTCTGGCTTCTTTCACCTAGCATGAGGCTCCTGAGGTTCCTCCGTGTCGTAGCAGACACAGTATTCCATTCCATTTTATGGCTGAGTAATACTCCATCGTGTATAGAGGCCATATTTTTTTTTATCCATTCATCTGACGGTGGACATTTGGCCTGTTTCCACCTTTGGGTTACTGTGCTCCTCCCCTTTTTAAGTCCTAGCCCTCACTGCCAACCTTCCCCACCCGCTCCATGCTCCTTTCCTTTCCTGATTGTGTATCCCTTTGGAAGACACACATTATTGTGAGCTTACCTCCAGGGGTTTTCTGAAGAGCTAAGAGCAGAAGAGAGGGTTGTGGGGTTTTCTGAAGAGCTAAGAGCAGAAGAGAGGGTTGTGGGGCTGAAAATAAGGAAGGAGAAAAGCTTGGGGAAGAAAAACAAAGAGAAAAGGGATGGATAAAAGAACAGTGAGCAGACAAACCAGGAGGAACAGGAAGACAGGAAACAGATTGGGAAAAGAGATTTTTTGTAAGTGGTCTATCTCTGTCTATAGGGCTCAGTAGAAGTTTCCTCAACGAGATTTAGAAGTCTGGTTGAAAGTTCACTTACGCTTTTTCTCCTGCTGTCCTCAGGAGAATGTTATCCAAAAGTCTTGTGTTTTAAAACCAGGAGGGTTTTCCACCTCCCCACCCCTGCCAAGATTTCTCTAAAGTATTATTTAGTCTAGATGTGTTCATAAAAGAATATCAGTTTACATCCATTTAAATCCTAAGACAGTCTTTTGAAAAGAGAACAGAACATCAGAAAAGGATTTCAGTAATAACTAATTGAAGGAAATATTGGTTTCTATTTTCCTTGAGGACTCCCCATTAAGGAACCATTCAGTTAGTGTTAGACTACTAACTAGATATTCTTGCCACTGAGATGATGGTTTTAATTCATCTTTACAAAGCAGGGGGTCGGGGGAGCGCCCGAGTGGTTCAGTAGGTTAAGCCTCTGCCTTTGGCTCAGGTCATGATCTCAGGGTCCTGGGATGGAGTCCTGCATTTCATCGGGCTGGGGAGCCTGCCCCCAACCCCAACCCCCGCCTCCCATCTGCCTGCTGCTCTGCCTATTCGTGATCCCTCTCTCTGTCAAATGAATAAATAAAATCTTTTAAAAGAGGGAGAGAGAGAGAGACAAAGAAAGAAAGAAAGGAAGAAAGGAAGAAAGGAAGAAAGGAAGAAAGGAAGAAAGAAAGAAAGAAAGAAAGAGGAACAGGTTTAAAAAAAAATGGGGGGAGGGAGGGTGGACAACTTTAAAATAAGCCAAACCAAAGAATAAGCTCATAAAAAAGCAAAAAGAAAAAAAAAAAAAAAAAGAGGTCCATCTATGAATGTGACCTGCAAGTTTTCTTTTTAAATTGATATTGGAAGAGATGAGAAGTTAAAAAGTGGGGAAGAAGTACGTGTTTTTCTTCGTTTTTACTAACATGTGTATTACTGAATCCAGTTCTATTTCTCCAAATTGTTTAAAATATTTGTAGAAATACTGTTTTGGTGGTATAATCATGCCCTACATGAGTCTGCCAGCCTGTATGAAAAGGAAGATTTTAAGTATAACACTTTCTGAAGCCTTCTTTCTTTTTGTCAAACTTCTCCTTCTTCTTCTTCTTTTTTTATTTTCCTTTAAGGTTATGAATGCTTTGAAAGCAAACAGTGGGTGAAGATGGTCACCAAGCAGAGGAGGGCACCAGAAATAGCTGAGTTTAAATAAGAACATCCATTTGGTGGAGGCAAGTCCAAAATACAAGTTAGAAATAAAACCAGACAGAAGAATCAGGTGTTAATTACAATTTAATACCCTAGAACACTATTCCAGTCCTGGGCAGTGTTTTTCTTCTCTACTGTCAGCGTGTATATGTATACAAATTTCATATAATTTAAAAATTACCTCTGACACATGTCCATATGAGAACAACAATTCCCTACTGCTGATCAGAAAACAGATACAGCAGCAATCTCTGAGACTAAAAATGATACAGTAGCAACCTTTGCTTTAAAAAGATATAGTAACAACCTTTGCTAAAAGACACAGTAGCAATTTTGGGTGCTAAAAGATACAGTGTTAGGGGTTTCTGGCTGGCTCAGCTGGTAAAGCATGGCACTCTTGATCTCAGGGTTGTAAATTCAAGCCCCACTTTGGTTGTAGAGATTACTCAAAAATAAAATCTTTAAAAAAAAATTAAAAGAAAAGTAAAATAAAAGGATATAGTACCAATCTCTGATGCTTTCACTGGTAACTCTATAACTCAACAACCTGACATCAAAATCCTCTCAACTCTTCTTTCAACATCCAGTGGGAAGAAAAAAAGTGATAGAAAGATTCCATTTGGACGTTATTACATTTTTTTCATAAGGCAGAACATGGGTCACAAACAGCAGATTCTATTGGTTCTTAAGCCTAAAAATCACCATTGAAATTTTAACAAGATGAAATATTAAAAAAAAGATCATTTTAAAAAGACATTTAAACCATAGCTAAAATGGCTGATGGCCAGCAAGACCTGAAATAGTTAACTTTCAAAGTGTGGTCCCCAGACCCACCATAGCAACAGCAGAGAACCTGTTAAAAATGGAAATTTTGGGGGTGTCTGGCTGGCTCAGTGGGTTAAAGCCTCTACTTTTGGCTCAGGTGGGGATCCCAGGGTCTTGGGATCCCCACGTGGCTCTCTGCTCAGCAGGGAGCCTGCTTCCTCTTCTCTCTCTGCCTGCCTCTCTGCCTACTTGTGATCTCTGTCAAAAAAAATAAAATCTTTTTAAAAATGCAAATTTTTATAAATAAGTCATGGAAATATAGTGTACAGTATGGTGACTATGGTTAATTATATTCTATTGCATATTTGAAAGTTTCTAAGATAGTAGATCTTAAAAGTTTTCATCATGGGACACCTGGGTGGCTCAGTTGGTTAAGGGTCTGCCTTCAGCTTAGGTCATGATCCAGGGTCCTGGGATAGAGCCCCACATTGTGGGTTTCCTGCTCAGTGGGGAGACTGCTTCTCTCTCTCTGCAGCTACCTGCCCCCTCCCAGCTTGTGTTCTCTTTCTTGCTCTGCTCTCTCTCTCTCTAATAAGTAAATGTTTAAAAAAAAAAAAAAGCTAAAAAAAAAAGTTCTCATCACAAGAGAAAAAATTTATAACTAGGTAAGGTGAGGGATGTTAACTAACTAGAGTTACTGTGGCAATCATGTCACCTTGTATACAAATACTGATTCTTTATGTTGTGCTCCTGACAGTAATACAATGTTATATGTCAATTATACCTCTACTTAAAACATTTAGAAGTTAGAAGTAAAAAAAGGGCGGGGGGCAAAATTCTCAACCCCCATCCCAACTGACCGAGTCAGAAACTCTAGAGGAAAGGCCCAGTCAAAACTGTTGTCTCAAGCCTTTCAGGTGATTCTGACCCATGCTAAATTAGCTTGAGAACTACTTGTGTAAAAATAAGTGGATTGCTCTTGATTCGATACCCAGGTCCTTAAAGCAATGATCTGTGCACTTACTCAGCTGAAGGATGCTCTTTTCATCAGGTGTATTTGAACATTTAAAATGGGCCTTACAGAATCTACCAAAATAATCAGTTGTGTTGACTTTTTGTTATCCCAGACTAAGAGTGCTTCCATAAGGATTTCTGGAAGCACAGAAGTAATCTACACACTGTGAGAAGGAAAGAAGCCAAAGGATTTAATGAGGCTAGCAAGGGCTTTTCTGTTGGGACACCTTCCCCTGGAGGTGTGACCTGTGGCATTTGCATATCACCATTGCAGATAACCATTTTGTGTCTGGCCCAGATGTTGTGGGAAAAGAGAGAAATTCAGAGGAAAATATGGTGGGCCAGAGACAGGGGCTTATCTTTCCCAGTGGAGAACTTTCTAAGGCAGTACTTCAGTATAGCTTTTGTTTGATGTACTATTTAAAAAAAAAAAAAAAAAAAAAAAAAAAAAAAAAGATTTTATTTATTTGTCAGAGAGAGAGACAAGCAGCGGAAGCAGCAGGCAGAGGGAGAAGCAGGCTCCCCACAGTAAGAAGCCCGATGCGGGGTTCTATCCCAGAGCCCTGGGATCATGACCTGAGCCAAAGGCAGCCACTTAACCCACTGAGCCACCCAGGCATCCCAGGAGTCAAACACTTAACTGACTGGGCCAACCAGGAGCCACAACAAACATTTTTAGTTTTAAAATTGTAAATCTCATTAATCTTTCAAGTTTGTGATTTCAGTATCTTTACTAGGAAATCTTCTTCCATGTTGATAACATAAAGAGAGTCTCCTATATTTTCTTCTGAAAATTTTATTTTCAAATGAATGGCATTCATCCTCCTAGAATTTATTTTTCTAAATGGTGTATAGATGGGGCTCTAATTTTTATATACAAGAACGTTTATCACCTTTCCAGATATGCATGAGTCTGTTCCAGGCTCATGTGCACTCGCTCGCTCTCTCCTGAAACGTTATCAGTTTTGTTGTTTTTTTAAGATTTTATTTATTTGACAGAGATCACAAGTAGGTAGAGAGAGGAGGAAGCAGGCTCCCCGCTGAACAGAGAGCCGGGGCTCCATCCCAGGACCCTGGGATCATGACATGAGCTGAAGGCAGAGGCTTTAACCCACTGAGCCACCCAGGCACCCCCTGAAACTAACAGTTTAAAGAATTTTCCCTCTTCCTAATTTGCTACAAATTTTTACCGTGAATGGATGTTTTGTCAAATGCCATTTCTGCATCCATAGATGATCATCTGATTTTTCTCCTTTATTCTGTTAATGGGCAAATTATACTGTGACGCTGTTTGTTTGTTTTTTAGATTTTTAAAATTATTTATTTGAGAGAGAGAGAGAGAGCACACACGAGGTGGCAGAAGGGGTATAGGGAGAGGGAGAAACAGGCTCCCCGCTGAGCAAGGAGCCTGACTGCAGGGCTGGATCCCAGGACCCTGGGATCATGACCTGAGCTGAAGGCAGTGCTTAACTGATTGAGCCACCCATGTGCCCCTACACTGTTGGTTTTTGTTTGATAAACCAACCTGATGTAGTTTAAACCCTTGCAGAAGAAAACCTACTTGGTTATGGTGTGTTACTTTTACATTTTGCTAATTTGGTTTTTTTAATAATTTATTTATGATGTTTATATCTATGTTTATGAGTGAAATTGGTCTGTAACTTTTCTTTCTCATTAGATCTTTGTAAAATGTTGATATTAAGGTTACACTGGCCTCATAAAATATGTTGGAGATTTTTCCCATTTTTTTCTCTAAAAGAGCTTAAGATCATTTATTTTTTTCCTTAGTTGTTGGTAGAACTCTAAAGTAAGTCCAACTGAGCCTGGTGTTTTCTTTCTGGTAAGATTTAAAATTACTGATTTAATTTCCTTAATATTCAGACATTTTCAAGTTTTCTGTATCATCCTGCCAGTTTGGGTAAGTTGTGTATTTTCAGGAATTTGTCTAGTTCATCTAAATTTTGAAACTATGTGTATGTGTTTGTGTGTGTGTATACATTTATATACACACATATATATATAATTATTCATAGAATTTTTTATCATTTAGATATTTATTATTTAGTTATTACATCTGTGACCCTTTTTTTCATTCCTAAGATTGGTTATATGTGTCGTTTCTCTTTTTTTTTAATGGACTCATATCACCAGAGGACTTTAATGATAAGAGTCTTTTTAAAGAATCAACACTTGGTTTTATTGATCCCCCCGTTTTTTTCTAAGATTTATTTATTTGAGAGAGAGGGAGGGAAGAGAGTCTTTAGCAGACTTTGTGCTGAGTGTGGAGCCCGATGTGGGGCTTGGTCTCACAACCCTGAGATTGTGACCTGAGCCAAAACAACAGTCAGGATGCTTAACCGACTGCCCCACCCAGGCACCTCTTGATCTCCTTTATTACATATTTATTTTCTATTTCATTGATTTCTATTGCTATTACTTTTATTTTTTATTAATTTCTATTTTATACTTTCTTTGGGTTTGTCATTCTTTTCCTAACTTCTGGAGGAACAGTTAGCTTTTCAGTTTCAGCCTTCCTTTTTTTCTAACACATGATTTTAATGCTGTAAGTTTAAGTATTTGGTATTTATTTATCCTGCAAATTTTTTTTTTTTTTTTATTTTTTTTTTTTTTTTTTTTTTTTTTTTTTTTTTTTTTTTTTTTTTTTTTATTTTTTTTATTTATTCATTTGTCACAGAGAGAGGAAGAGAGAGCAAGCGAGCAAGGCAGACAGAGTGGCAGGCAGAGGCAGAGGGAGAAGCAGGCTCCCTGCCGAGCAAGGAGCCCGATGTGGGACTCGATCCCAGGACGCTGGGATCATGACCTGAGCCGAAGGCAGCCGCTTAACCAACTGAGCCACCCAGGCGTC
>PISX010033820.1:0-14676 GCA_004024625.1 Mellivora capensis | reverse complement strand
TAAGAGAATGATTGAGTTTCATTCTTCTACACATAGCTGTCCAATTTTCCCAGCACCATTTATTGAAGAGACTGTCTTTTTTCCACTGTATATTTTTTCCTGCTTTGTCGAAGATTATTTGACCATAGAGTTGAGGGTCCATATCTGGGCTCTCTACCCTGTTCCACTGGTCTCTGTGTCTGTTTTTGTGCCAGTACCATGCTGTCTTGGTGACCACAGCTTTGTAGTAAAGCCTGAAATCAGGTAACATGATGTCCCCAGGTTTTTCTTTTTCAACATTTCCTTAGCAATTCAGGGTCTCTCCTGGTTCCATACAAATGTTAGGATTGTTTGTTCCAGCACTTTGAAAAGTGCCAGTGGAATTTTGATCAGGATGACAAAGTATAGATGGCTCTTGGCAGTATAGACATTTTAACCATGTTTATTCTTCTGATCCATGAGCATGGAATACTCTTCCATCATTTTGTGCCTTCTTCAATTTCTTTCACGAGTGTTCTGTAGTTCCTCGAGTACAGATCCTTTACCTCTTTGGTTAGGTTTATTCCCAGGTATCTTATGGTTCTTGGTGCTATAATAAATGGAATCAATTCTCTAATTTCCCTTTCTATTTTTTCATTGTTAGTGTATAAGAAAGCAACTGATTTCTGTGCATGCATTGATTTTGTATCCTGCCACATTACTGAATTGTTATATGAGTTCTAGTAGATTGGGGGTGGAGTCTTTTGGGTTTTCCTTATAAAGTATCATGTCATCTGCAAAGAGAGAGAGTTTGACTTCTTTGCCATTTGAATGTCTTCTATTTCTTTTTGTTGTCTGATTGCTGTTGCTAGGACTTCTAGTACTATGTTGAACGACAGTGGTGAGAGTGGGCATCCTTGTCATGTTCCTGATCTCAAAGGGAAGGCTGTCGGCTTTTCCCATTGAGAATGATATTTGCTGTGGGTTTTTCATAGATAGATTTTATGAAGTTGAGGAATGTTCCCTCTATCCCTATACTTTGAAGCATTTTAATCAGGAACGGATGCAGTATTTTGTCAAATGCTTTTTCTGCATCAATTGAGAGGACCATGTGGTTCATCTCTCTTATTGATTTGTTCTGTCACATTGATTGATTTGCAAATGTTGAACCACCTTTGCATCCCAGGGATAAATCCCACCTGGTCATGGTGAATAATCTTTTTTTTTTCTTTTCAGCGTAACAGAATTCATAGTTTTGATTTGTTATTTTTTTAAGATTTTATTTATTTATTTGACAGACAGAGATCACAAGTAGGCAGAGAGGCAGACAGAGAGAGAGAGAGGAAAGCAGACTCCCTGCCGAGCAGAGAGCCCGATGTGGGGCTCGATCCCAGGACCCCGAGATCATGACCTGAGCCGAAGGCAGCGGCCTAACCCACTGAGCCACCCAGGTGCCCCCAGAATTCATAGTTTTTGCACCACACCCAGTGCTCCATGCAATGCGTGCCCTCCATAATACCCACCGCCTGGATCCCCCAACCTCCCACCCCCCACCCCTTCAAAACCCTCAGGTTGTTTTTCAGAGTCCATAGTCTCTCATGGTTCATCTCCCCCCTCCAATTTCCCTCAACTCCCTTCTCCTCTCCATCTCCCCATGGTGGATAATCTTTTTAATGTGCTGTTGGATCCTATTAGCTAGGATCTTGTTGAGAATCTTGGCATCCATATTATTCAGGGATTTGGGTCTGAAATTCTCCTTTTTGATGGGGTCTTTGCCTGGTTTGGGGATCAGGGTAATGCTGGCTTCATAGAAAGGGTCTGGAAGTTTTCCTTCTGTTTCTATTTTTTGAAACAGCTTCAGGAGAAGAGGTATTATTTCTTCTTGGAACATTTCATGGCATCATTTATTTCCCTAATTCTGTTTTCATGGCTTCTAGGCTCTTTGTTCCAGGCCTCCTCCTGGTCCTTCTTTTCTATCAGTTTGTCTTCTATATCACTAATGCAGTCTTCTGCCTTGGTTACCCTATCTGTTAGAATATTTAGATGAGATTGGATCTCATTGATAGCATTTTTAACTTCTGCCAGATCGGCTCTCACTTCTGCCCTTAGAGATTCTATGTTGCCACTAATGGTCTTCTCCAACCTAGCCATTGCTTGGATAATTGTTACCCTGAATTCCCTTTCTGACATACTGTTTATGTCCATATCCAATAGTTCTATGGCAGAGGGCACAGTCTCTGAATTTTTCCTCTTAGTCATTTTGGGTGTTCCTCCTCTTAGTCATTTTGGTGAGAGGTGGTTGGGGGGATGTATAGCTGAATATATCAACCACGATCCAGGCAAGGTGTACCTGGGAGCTTAATATATTGTTTTCCCCTGATATTGGGGTTTTACAGTTTTATGGGGACCCCATGGTGGTTGTCCTCCTGTTCTTTTGGCTTGTCTTCTGGGGGAGGGGCCTGCTGCATTGTTTTCCAGTCAATCTTGCTTGTGTTGAGTCCTCCTTCCCCCTATGAAGGGACTGGGCTCTGTGGAAACTGTTTTTTCAGGCTTTTGTTCTTTGAGGATTTTTGTTCTTTGGCAGCTTTTTGTGGCTTTTCAGAGGGTCAGAGCAAAGAATCTGTCTGCACCCAGACCTCTGCCTCAGAGAGAAGCCTCAGATGTTCCCCTCTGGGTGGTCCAGAACACACAGACAGACCCCCTCCCAAACTCCACTGAACAGTGCAACCTCCCACAGGCAGTGTGCACCCCAGCCATCATCCCAGTGGTCACACGAAGCCCCCACTTGTCTCTGCACCCCTGTGGCACTAAAACCACCAGCGATATTGGTCCAGGGAGTCTGCTTCTGGTGGCTGCCTTTGCTGGGACTGCTGTCTGGGGTCCAGGCCAACCGGGTATGCTCAGACCCCACAGCCGTGCAGGTCATGGAGGTCTGCAGGCTGAGGGACCCTGACTGGAGATCACGCTGGGTTCTCTCAGTTGGGGGCTGGGTGCGCTCAGACCCTGCGGTCATGCAGGTTGCAAAAGTCTGCGGGCCTATAGGGATCCCAACTGGAGTTCACGCTGGGCTGTCCCGTGCAGGTGCGGGAGTGCATCCAGCCCAAGCAGGGATGCAAGCAGCAGAATATCCCGGGCTAAGGGACCACGGGCTGAGGGCCCCATGAGACACTCTCTGTCATGGGTAGGGCCGGTGGTGACCATCTTTTGATGTGGGCTTAGACCCATGCCAGTGACCGGCTGATTCCACCAGTTGCCCCTTAAGATCTTTTGCTCTTTTTGGAGTGCTTTTATCAGACTCCTAGTTAATACTGGTCCCCAATCACAGGACACTTTTGTATTGGGGTATTACTTTCCAGTGGGTCAGTTCTGGTGGCTCCCTCCCTCTTCTGTTTATTCTCTGATATCAGTCCGAGCATTCCCACTCCACTTTACCTCTCCACTGATATCTTCTGCCCCTGTAGAGATCCAGAGTGTAAACTCTTGTCTCTCAGTCTGATTTCATGGGTGTTCAGAGTGTTCTGGTAGATATTTAGCTCACTTTAGGGGACCGGTTAAAACAGAGTCTTCTACTTCTCTGCCATCTTGCCCCTCCTCCTTAGCTAATTACTTTTAACACCCTCCTTTACTCTGAATAGTCCTTGTTTACATAGTAAATGATATGTAATTTTAACTTTAGATTATTTACACTGTGTACTTCAGTGCAATGCCTTGATAGAAAATTCTTTATTCTCTGGGATTTATTCCAAACAATACTTCAGTATGAATAATCTGAGTATCATGAAGAGATACTTGCTGCAATTATAACCTCGAAGTATACTACCCCACAAGTTAACCTAGAGTTCACAGAACAGAAAGGTTCAAGAACCCAGTTAAAATGTTTGAATCACACAGTTTATTGAATCATTTAAAACACATAGCAAGTAGTGAAGGGGATTACAGAATAAATTAACAAATTTAGCGTATGGTGAATGGAAGGACCATACTACCTGAATCTAAGATGCACAAGGTGCATAGTAAGTTTTGTGTCTCTCTCTGTTCAACAGCATTAGTTTTTTCTGCTGGTGATATGGTGACGAGGACCAGGGTTGAGGTTTAAGCAGATGGGCCCACAGATGGAAAGTGCTCTAGCGAATGATACAGACTTGCTCTTTCAGAAAGACACAGGGACAAGTACCTCTAGATAATAGTTGTAGCTTGTCATTAAGGCCATTGAAAAGCCATAGGTTTTGTGTTCCTTGAGCAGAGGACATATAAGAGCTAAGTGGGTGTCACCAATGAGTTGCCAAATTAAAGTCATTTGAATATTGAGTCTCATGAATATTTATCATATCTTAAATATTTAGTGCTTCTTTTAGTGTCTCACGCAATTTTAGAGTATCATAAATATTTAGAGCTTCTTATATATTTAGTCTAACATAAATTTACTGAACAGGTTATTCATGTATATTTAATGCCTCATGAACATTAGATATTGCTCAGTCCTTCCATTCCTTTCTAACCTACATATTCTTTACTTAAATACTACTTATCCTTACTATAAACATCTTAAAAGATTTAGCCCATGTTTTATAAACTACAAACTTGAACTAATGTACTTACTTAACTTCTGTAATATAATTATATGTTCTCAAAAGCAAATGCACATTACACTGGATTAACATATTAAGTAGTGAAGTAAAATCAGATACATCTCTCATAATTAAGGGAATAACAGAGACACTGAATTTTAAATAAGTATCTGTGATATTTTAAATAACTTAGAATCCCCAAGCCGCTTATATGTTTAAATTACTTTACTCTGTAATTATAGATATTGAATTTGGGGGGTTAAGGGAACAATTCTGTTTCCATGATAGCTGATGGCACAAAGGTCTCTTGCTACTTTGTTCACAGCTGTTGAATATCTACCAAATAAATAATTTCTTTTTTCATAATTTGGATATTCATATTTCATATTTAGGTCATATTCAAACTTTTCATGTACTTTCATTTCTTTCTTTGAAGGAGGAGAAGTTAATGTCAGCGATATTGAAAGTATTCTGGAAAAAACTGGGATAGAGCTCACAGATAAGGAGTGCTTGGAACTAAAGAAGTATCTGCCAGTTGATGGTGAGCATTTAAAATAATGATGTACACTTTAAGGAACTTAGATGTGTGTTTCTTTTTTGCGAACTTCCAGAATTATCTCCATTTTATAAAGAAAAAGAGGATTAGAAGGAATCATGCAGTTCTATTTTAAGAAGTAATCCTAGCTCTGTCACTTATAGTATCTTTGGACCCTTCAGTCAGGGGTATTAACCTTGTGTTAAGTCAAGGAAGCGCCTATTCTAACTTCTGATTCCAGTCAGAAGGCATCCTCAAGAATGAACAGGGACATATGGGAAAGTAAAAAGAAGGAGAAAATACTAGGAGGAAAATGGAGACATGAAAGGAAGACGCGGAGAATTAAGATTTGTGTGTTTCAGCATAGTAGAGCTCCAGCAGTAACTCCCTCAGGAGCCAGAATTTTCTCTACTTGTTACATTTTTTGGTTATTTAAAATTAAATTAGGCCTTTTCTGGGGTAAATTATGATGTCTTCTAAAATTAGGGCTTTCGTAATGCCTCATTTAATCTCTCATTGGTGTGGTCCAATTTGTGTCTTCCTTACAGCTGTTGGAAAGGTGTACCAAAATAGGTTGATGGATGGTTTGAAAACTCTTAAAGGTGAGTAATAAGTATAATGAAAAAGGAGATGAATCTGAAGCTGAAAAGCAGATGAAGAGACTTTTGCACACTTAATTTAGAATCCTGCCACCATGTATGTGTGTGTAAAACCATATTAATGTTTTTCCCAAAGATCTTTTCTGTATATATCTTACCAAATGGCCTCCTGTACCATTCTTTAACCTTAAGATGGAAGTGCAAACCCACATAAAAGTAGGACTTTGAATAACTTCACCCCTAATGAAATGGAAAACTAGAAAAATATCTAATCAGCACAAGTAGATAAAAGGAAGTTTATCTGTATAGTCACAGACTCTAAAATCATGAAGAAATGTCTTCTTTGAAAATTCATGACAGTGGCCCTATGCTCACATTGGTTCCAGTTCATATTTGCATGAACCAGAAACTCACAAAAAAATTAACAAAAAGCACTAGCATTGTGGTAACTCTAGAGTTTAAGAAATACATTCTCATATCATAGTCAGTAAGATTTTCCCTATAAAACCTTTCTTAAAATGATCTTAAAACAGAAAATTATAAAAGAAACGAAAAAAAAAACTATCTCCAGTTAATATCAATATATACAATAAAAAGACTGAACTCAAAAGATTTTCCATAATACAAATATTTTAGATAGGCTATAAAATAAGTATGCTTTAAATGATTAAATTCATAAAAGAAAAATGGGAATAATTTTAAAAGAAATAGAAACTACCACAGGAAAAAGTAGATTTGAAAGGAGTCAAAATAAAATTTCAAGAAATGAAAAGCCTAGCCTGAAAAATTAAAAAAACATAATGGTATCATTAACAGATTAGATATAACCAAAGAATTAATTAGGTAACTGGAATAAAACTCTGAAAAATTTGCCAAGATTCTAGCATAGAGACACAAAGATTATAAATAGGAAGGAGGAGTAGGAGACATGAGGGTCAAAGTGGGAAATCTGCCAGTTTATCCAATAGTAGTACAAAGTGCTAACAGAGAGAAAGAAGGAAAATGCTAATTTGAAGACCTAATAGCTGGTAATTTTTTTGTGATTGTTGAAAGATAGGGATCCTAAAATACAGGATATATAATGAATCCTAAATTGTAATTAAGAGGTCTCTGCTTAATCATATCATAAGGAATTCACAATTCCAAAACAAAACAAAGAAACCCCAAGAATGCAACCAGGGTGCATTCTGACTACCCACAAATGAGTAACAATTAGACTTGTATTGGACTACAATGAGATGCCACCTCAGATCCCATAAGATGTCTACTTTCAAAAGAGGAACAGAATATAACAAGTGTTGGTGAGAATGTGGAGAAAATGGAAGCCTTGTACACTGGCAGTGAGCATGTGAAGTGGTACAACCACTATGAAAACAAGTATGGCAGCTCCGCAAAAGCTTAAAAATGAAATTTCTATATGATTCAGCAATTCCACTTCTAGGTATATGTCTTAGTTCACTCAGGCTGCTTTAACAAACTTCCAGACACTAGATGGCTTATAAACAACAGAAATTCATTTCTCACAGTTTTGGAGGCTGGAAGTCCAAGATCAAGGTGCCAGCATGGTCAGATGAGGGCCGTCTTCCAGGTTGCTGGCTTCTCATTGTATCCTCACAGGTTGGAAAGGGCAAGGATCTCTCTGGGGCACTTTTTATAAAGACTAATCTCTTTCAGAAGGGCTCTGCCCTCATGACCTAATCCCCTCCTGAAGGACCCACTTCTTAATACTGTCACTTTGGGCATTAGGTTTTCAACATATGAATTTTGGAGGTACACACATATTTAGATCATTGTGTATATCCTAAAGCATATATCCAGCACTATTGAATACCCAAGAGATGGAATCAATCTATGTGTTCATCAACCTTCCAATGGAAGGAGATTTTGGATGAGCCTTGAAGATATTTTGCTAAATGAGATGAGCCAGTCACAAAAAGACAAATATTGTCTGACTCAATTTATATATGATGCCTAGAGTAGTTAAATCCACAGAGACAGAGGCTGGGTGTGGGGAGGAATGGGGAGTATTGTTTAACGAGTTTTGATTTGGGAAGATAAAAAATTCTGGGCATAGATAGTGGTGATAGTTACAAAACAAGGTGAGTATACTTAGTTCCACAGAACTATACACAGAAATATGGTTAAAATAGTAAATATATATTATTCATACATATATGAATATATATATATATATATTTAAGTAGCAGGAAAAGATACCTGACTTTAACAGGGTAATAAGGGATAATACGAATAAGCACATGTCAGTAAGTTTGTTAACTTAGATGAAATGATAAGCCACTATGTCCTAACAGTAAGCAAAAGGCCAAACAAATTTAAAAATCAACTCTTCTTGGATCCATAAAAGAAATGAGGTCACAGGGAAACTGTGTCACCCAAATTGGAGGGAAAGACATGCAAACCACAACTTACTGAGCAGAAGCCTCTCTGGGAACCAGTGGCAGGACAGGAAAACCTAAACTGTAATTGATGAATTGCTAGAGAATCAGTGTGGAAAAGTCTAAGAGTCAAAAATTCGAAGGGTACCGGGCCATAGAGGAAGTGCCCATGCTTTTGTGGGTTTTACCGCTAGGAGCTCAACCAGGTTCTCACAGTGAATATTGGAGAAGAATCTCAAGAAGCTTCTGGCACATGGGCAGGGTAGGGGGAGGAGAAACAGTTTTGAAATGCACCAGAGTGTTCTGTTCTTCAGCAAAAGGTTGCCTAAAGAGAAACTATTTAATCATAGCCTAAACTGCTGAGGTTTTATCAGACTGTAACTGACCTAGGGGAAGGGAAATACCCAACTTAAGCACATTTTGGCATAGCACATGTGATGTTCACAGTCCAGAGGCAAAGGCTTATGAAAAGATTGAGACTTAATCATAGGATAATAGTATGTTTCCCTCCCCCATACACTTTATCACCAGATCACCTGTTCATAGCAGTTATTTTTACCCAGTACATTGTGCGAAGCTATCAAGAAAAAAATGACAAAAATGGGGGAAAAAAAGTATCACAAGAATTATAAAAGGCAAAAAACGCAAATGGAAGAGACAGCATGCATTAGAATCAGATTCAAATTTGGCAGGGATGTTGGAATTCAAAACAATTATGATTAATATGCTAATGGGTAAAGTAGATAGCAGGCAAGAACAGATGCATAGTATAAGTAGAGAGGTGGAAATACTAAGAAAGAAGCAAAAGAAAGGCTAGTGAACAAAAACACTATGACAGAAATGAAGAATGCCTTCGATGGGCTTATTAGTAGACTGGACTGGTTGAATACCCTTGATTTAAGAAAAGGCCAAAGATTTTCTCTGACAGATTTCACTTATCATTATATTCTGTAGCTCCACCCATGTCAATGCAAATGGCAAGATCGCATTCTTTTTTGAGGCTGAATAACAACCTCACCAAAGAAGATACACAGATGGCAATTAAACATATGAAAAGATGTCTACATCTTATGTCATTAGAGAAGTACAAATTAAATCATAATGAGATACCACTACACATTAGAAAGGCCAGAATCCATAAAACAAGCCAAACAACTAGTATTGAAGTGGACAAATAAGAGATCAGACATTGGACAAAAGAGGAGATCTCTGTGGGTCCAATCACTTTTAAACTATTTCATTTCACACATAATCGTGGAAATCTAAGTTAAAACAACAATAAAATACTAGTTCACAGATCTCAAATGTACCAAAATTGTAACAGTCAAGCCACCCTGTTACGGAAATGATATGGAGCAATGGAAATTCTTGTATACTGCTAATATTAATAGTAGCACTTTCAAAAGCAACTGGATAAAATCTCAAGAAATTAAAAATATATGTATTCCACTCCAACTAATCCACTCCTAAATATATTACTCAGATTCTTACCCTCGTCAACAAAGAGACATTCACAAGAATGTATGTTGCAATGTTTTCTTGTAATGACAAAATTTTGGGTACGACCTAAATGTTACCTATTGGAGAATGAGTAAGTATATGATGGCATAACGTTATAGTAGAATAATAGTATTTAAAATGAATGAAGGGAGCCTGGTTGGCTCAGTTGGTTAAGCGTCCAACTCTTGGTTTTACTCAGGTCATGATCTCAGGGTCATGAGATCAAGCTCCACATCTGGTATTGTATACCAGAGTCTAATATTACAATATATGCTAACTAATGGGAACTAAAAACAAAAAAATTCTATCTTAAAAATATCATTTCAACTTGCCCAAACTGTAATATTTTGTCTTTATATTATATTTCATCAAATACTTATTTTGAGAATCCTATACTGTACTTATCTGCACAACTTAAAATTTTAAAATACAATTAAAATTCTGTATTTTGATAAGAAATTTGGCAGAAATGTTTTTAGTAAGGCAATAATATAACTTACCTCACCAATGTTCAAAAAACCTCATACCTAGACAGGTATATATAAAGAGAAAATTCATGTAATTTAGACTCTCCCCATAATTCTAAGTTCCCCTGCCAAAAATATAAATTTACATTATTTCCATTATTCTAATTTGCAGGCCAAGTAAAGCAAACTTACCCTCTGCTGCATTAGATGCACACGAATCCGTTGCTGAGATATTCCTTTTTTTTTTTTTTTGAGATTTTATTTGTTTGAAAAAGAGAGAAAGACAAAGCATGAGCAGATTAGAGGGGGCAGTGGGAGAAGAAGCAGGTTCACCACTGAGTGGAGAGCTCAGATGCAGGGCTTGATTCCAGAACCCTGAGATCATGACCTGAGCTAAAGGCAGATGCTTAACCTGCTGAGCCACCCAAGTGCCCCCAGAGTATTCCTTATATGACATTAAGGACCTGTATTCTGTTTGTGGTGTCCCTGTAATTCTGTGTAGTTGTATGTGTCTCATTTTACCCTATCACTACTTCTAAGTTGAAAGTGATCATTTTGTCATTATTTGGAATCGTTAGATTCCAAATTGTCAAGCACTGATGTTCCTGTCTTTTGAAAGGAAAGAAGATTGATGCCAATGACCTGCTAGAAGTTCTGGGAAACATGGAGATCGAGCTCACCGAGGAGGAATTTGTGAAGCTGAAACAAACTGTGCCAGTTGACGGTGAGCCATACGAGAGCCAGGGTAGCCTCTCTGGGGAGCTGGGTTCTGGGGGTCATTGTAGGCAGTTCCACAGTGTTGTCTCTTTATTTCTTCTATAAAATATTGAAAATGATTTTTAAGAAGGTAAGTTCACTGACATACAGATTAAATCTAGGGGTCACCAATTTCTTCCACTGAGATTTTGCCATCAGAGCTAACGAAGATTATAATAAGGCTACCATTTCCCTCTTATGAGAGGGCCAAAGGATAGGAAGGGAAAGGAAGGAAATTGAGGGGAGTGAGAGACTAGGGGGAAAAAACCAACAACACAGGAAAAGGACCCAGAGAACTAGTGATTTTTTTTTTCCTGCACAGTATTCTTTCCATCAGTCTTCTTATTTGCTCAAAACTATGTACATTTTTGTCAGCAGACCATACTCTTGTTCCCAAAATAATTTTTATTTGATGGAAAGATGGAACAGACTTCCCAGGCAAAGAGTAAAAAGCTTTCTGACTGGAATTTCCCAATTGCCCAATAACTCTGTGCCTGTCCATGTTCTTTTGCTTTGGATATAAACTGTGCTTTCTCTGTTTTCTAATAGCTGCTGGAAAGGTGTATCAGAACAGATTGTTGGATGGGGTGAAGTCATTAAAAGGTACTTAAGAACCATGGTTAGCAGGAGAGTCTGCTACATGTCAACACAAATACCAACACAGACCTATTTACCAGCAGGTTTTGAATCCTGTCTACATTCCTACATTTAGATCTTTTATTTCCTTACATTCTCCACACAGTACTTTTACCTAATCAACCACACTATAGCATTGCAACGAATCCATTCTCTCTTGAATGGATCTGAAATCTGCTTTATAAAACTAATAATATAGACAATATCATAGGATATTTCCGGGGATTGGCCCAACAACGACAACACAAAGGAATTTGGAGTGATCTTTCATATCATTTATTGCATGAATCAAGTTATTTTCTATAAAATATTCTTACTCAAAGCCCAGTTAGCAAGAACAGCAGCAACAACAAATGTAGAAAAGAAGCATGGCATTGTGGCCAAGATACGTTTTTACTTATTCTTGCTATCAGAAGTTCTGATAGCTATCAGAAGTCATCCAAAATCCTTGGAAAAAGAGGTAAGAAGGGGAAGTAGGAAGGCAGAGAGGAAAGGTTGCAGGTTTTGCTGCTTACTATTTGATGAGAAAGTCTCCTGCAGGTGGCTGGTCTGCCATCCCAGAACTTTGGAATAATGGCAGTCAGCAACATTCCTTGCAGAATTTTGTGGTGAATGTGTTGTGCATGACACACTCTTCCCTCTGAGAGATGAATCCACATTTGTAATCTTTTAATCTTCAGTACCTTTTTGTGTATTGCAAAAGCAGAACATTGATGATCTGAAAATTGAACTATCCCTCTTAGCGGATGCCTACACTTTGTTTTGGGGACAGACGTGGGCAGTATTCTCTCTGTATTCCCCATGGGGACAATCCTACCATTGGTATTCTTTTGGGCTCTCTTTGAACAGATGAGTATTACTTGATAGTACGAATAATACCTTTAAACACAAAATCACAGCCCACCACCCAGTAATGTTTCAACCTCAAAATATTTTTTTGTGTAAGCTCAGTGTCCAAGGTGGGGCTTGAACTCATGACTTCAAAATCAAGAGTACATAGTCTTCTGACTAAGCCAGCCAGGCTCCCCAGCCCGAGAATATTTTTATCTAAGTTGTTCTTGATCTCATTTTAGCAGATTTGCTGAGCTAACCTTATATGCCAGTTCACTAATATAAATAAGTTATACGTTTCTCTTTACTTTTTATCAAATTAAATGCATGTGAAATAAAATATTTACATATATACTAATCTTGTGAAATCATGTAATATTTTTTCTTCATGATTCTTTCCTGTTTGTTTCTTAAGGAGGAATGGTTAAAGCCAATAACCTAGACAATGTTCTGGAAAACCTGGGAATTGAACTCACAGAGAAGGAACGTGAAGATCTGACAGAATATTTGCCACCTGATGGTGAGGACTGTAGATGGTAATGAACCTTGGAGAGGAGTTTACATTTATGGGCTGGTATCAGAGAATGCACATTAATTAGTGATATTGGGTATACCAAAACAAAATAGAAGCATTTTGCAAAGATAGGAATAAACCAGCCCTAATTAAGAACAGCGCATGTATTATTTAGGGTAAACTGAATTTGAATTTAAAAATAAACATGAAAATGTGTCATGGTTAAACACAATAGAAGTTTCGTTCTCTTCTCCATGAAAGTCCAAGGTAAGAGTATTCTTGGTTGACGGACAATGGCTCTTCTCCATTGTTGATACAGGGATCCAGGTTCTTGCCTCTTGGATTCCTTCTTAGGGCCTTTTCATTGTTTATACATAATTAATGTAAAGGAAAAGAGCGCACAAAGGAGGGAAATGTGGCACACATCATTACCATAACTATTGTTTTGTTGCAATTAGTCACATGACTATATTGAAATGCAAGGAGGGGTGGGGTGGGTGATTGTAGGAACATAGTATCTGGCTGGGCATCCACTTCCCTCTATAATTCTATACTATGAGAGGAAATAAGAGGTTTTGGTAGATAGCTGTTCTTTTTGTTTTGTTTTCATTAACAATGGCCTAAATATATATGTGCACCCTATGCTTTGAGGCCAAGTTGCACTTTCCTAAAAAGCCTCATTTGGCTCCAACCAAGGAAGAGAAAATAAAACAGAATCACATGAAAATAAATCAATAAAGGAGGACTGTTTCCCAGTCATCGACATTGAGTAAGATTACATATTTCCAGGTAACATCCAAAATCCAGATTCCAGCAGATAATTTTGCTTTGTCCCCACCTGAGAATTTTCATTCTTAAAGGAGCCTGGCACCAGCCACAATTTAGACAAGCCTTAAATTCCACAGTGGAGAAACTGGCTCATATCCAGATTCTTCTGCTGTCATTTTAGCCTTTCCTCCTCTTGCACATGCTCAGCTTCTCTGTCACCTCCCCATTCCAGCCTCATGCTCTTGCATTCCTAATCATATTTACTCTATTGTGATTCATTGTTTTTCATTATATTTAAAAACATCTCTCAGAAACTTTGTGAAGACCTAAGGAACAGGGGTTATGGATTATGCAGTTAGGTCTCCTCTTGAGTCTTTTGATTCATAAATTTTGGCACTCTGGCTTTGGTTAATGACAGAGTGTAACTGGTGTAGTTAGCAAGACATATCCCTGAACTCAAAAGAGTGCCATGTGTGGTGTGTAATGCTCTACTTTGGCCATCATGAAGATTCTTCATAATTTTATCTTTGAATTTGTGTTTCTTAATTGACATCTGATAGGAAACTAAAGCATGGCTGAGGCCTGGCACCCCAGCTCAGGCATCTATTTCTTCATTTAGCTCCTTTATCTTCTTATAACTTTGCCACATCCTAATTATGATATTTCTTACAGCAAATGGGAAGATTGGTCTCAAAAACGTGATGGAAGCAGTGGAAACTGTTACAGGTTAGGTACAAGTTTCTATAAATCTAATGCCTTAGTTTTTCATACTAATTATATTTTTATCTAGACCCATCATTTCCTCATTTCCTTCTTTATTTTACCCATTTCTCTTCTGTGTTGATGACTATCTGCATTCAGTTGCCCAGAATTACACTTTGGAATATCTGCATTTTAGCCCGAATTTTTCAGTGCAAGGTTCTGTAGCTAGAATAGTTACTATTCTTGATTTGAATGCCAAATTTAAATTAGCACAGCAAATGATAAGCAAACTTTGACAAGGGTAAATACTCTCATTGTTAAGAAATTAGGGGAGGTATAATACCCTTTAAAAATAAATGGATTTTAGGCCTACAGTGTCCTCTAACTTACATCCCATAAACAGTATGTCTATGACTTTGTTCAGAATTCTGCCCCAGCCGATGACA
>PISX010033819.1:0-14677 GCA_004024625.1 Mellivora capensis | reverse complement strand
TTACGCTGAAAAGAAATAAAAAAAAAATAAATAAATAAATAAAAAAAAAAAAACAAAAAAACAAAACTTCCCTACTCTGAAGTCATAAAGGTACCTACCAATATTGTCTTTTAAAAGTTTGAGTTGTTGATGGAGAGGAGTAGGGTGTTGAGGGAAATTGGGGGGGGGAGATGAACCATGAGAGACTATGGACTCTGAAGAACAACCTGAGGGTTTTGAAGGGGTGGGGGGTGAGAGGCTGGGGGAGCCAGGTGGTGGGTATTATGGAGGGCACGCATTGCATGGAGCACTGGGTGTGGTGTAAAACTATGAATTCTGTTATGCTGAAAAGAAATGAAATTTAAAAAATAATAAAAATTTTAAAAAGGTGCTAATAAAAAAAAGTTTGAGTTGTTTTTACATCAAAATAAAAACATCTGCACAGCAAAGGAAACACTCAATAGAACTAAAAGGCAGCCTACAGAATGAGAGAAGATATTTTCAAATGACATATCCAATAAAGGATTAGTATCCAAAATATATAAAGAACTGATATAACTCAATACCCCCAAAACAAATAACCCAATAAAAAAGTAGGCAGGAGACATGAACAGACATTTCTCCAAAGAAGACATCCATACAGTCAGCAGACACATGAGAAGATGCTCAACATTACTGATCATCAGGGAAATGCAAATCAAAACTACAATGAGATATCACCTCACACATGTCAGAATGGCTAAAATCAACAACACAAGAAAAAACAGATGTTGGTGAGGATATGGAAAAAAGGAACCCTCGTGAATTGTTGGTGGGAATGTAAACTGGTGCAGCCACTGTGGAAAACAATATGGAGGTTTCTCAAAAATTAAAAATAGAACTACCTATGACCCAGTAATCACACTGCTGGATATTTACCCAAAGAATACAAAAACACTAATTCCAAAGGATACATGCATCCCAATGTTCATAGCAACATTCATTATCTCCAATAGTCAAGATATGGAAGCAACCTAAGTATCCATCAGCTGATGAATGGATAAAGAAGATGTGGTGCGTGTGTGTGTGTGTGTGTGTGTGTGTGTGTGTGTGTGTAATATATTCAGCCATTAAGAATGAATGTGGGGGACACCTGGGTGGCTCAGTTGGTTAAGCAGCTGCCTTCGGCTCAGGTCATGATCCCGGCATCCTGGGATCGAGTCCCACATCGGGCTCCTTGCTTGCCAGGGAGCCTGCTTCTCCCTCTGCCTCTGCCTGCCACTCTGTCTGCCTGTGCTCTCTCTCTCTCTGTCCCTGACAAATAAATAAATAAAATATTAAAAAAAAAAGAATGAATGTGGAAGAACTAGAGAGTATTATGCTGGGCAAAATAAGTCAGTCAGAGAAAGACAAATACTATATGACTTCACTTATGTGGAATTTAAGAAATAAAACAACCAAACAATGGGGGGGGGGAAGAAGAAAGACAAACCAAGAAACAGACTCTTAACTCTAGAGAGCAAACTCATGGTCAGCAGAGGGGAGGTGGGTGGGGGGATGGGGGATTTAGGGGATGGGGATTAAAGGGTACACTTATTACACTTTTTAATAACTTTACAGTTTACATTCAAGTCTTTGCTCCATTTGGAATTGACTTTTTAGTATGCTGTGAGATAGGAATCCAATTTTACATTTTTCTTTGGGTGACCAGTTTTCTCAGTACTGTTTATTTCTCTCGGTGGTCTGCAGTGCCAGTTCTGCCATGTATCATTTCTGTATATGTGTGGGGTAGATTCTGGGTTCTCTACTTCATTCTACTAATATATATATTTGTTTATCCCAGTGCTAGTCCTACACTGTCTTATAAAGGGTAACTTAAAATTGTATCTTGATATCAAGTGAGGGTAAATCTCCCTACTTTGTTCTTTTTGATCTTTTTTTAGGAGTATATTCATTTTAAGATATTTGTTATATTAATATAAAATCTAGAATTCATCATTTCCCCTGGGAAAACATAGGGAATTTTTATTGGAATTTCTTTGAATCTGTAGATTAATTTAGGAGAATTATATCTTCACAGTATTAAATTTTGTGATACAAGAAAAATCATCAATTTCTTCATTAGTTTAGTTTGCTTTAATGTCTTTAAATAAAATTTTGTAATTTTCTCCACAAAGTGTTTACACATTTTTTGTCAGAGCAGTATTTTTTAAAAGTTGTAAATTTAGGGACTTTTTGCACTCTTAAAAATTATTGAAGACCCCAAGGAGATTTTGTTTATATGGTTCATAACTATCAGTATTTACCATATGTAAAGTTAAAACTGATTCAATTTTAACATATTTGTTTATTTTACAATAACAATAACATGCTGTTATAGTGAAAATGTTATTTTATGAAAATTAATATATTTTCCAAGATAAAACATATGTAGTAAGAATTGAGTTGTTTTAAGTTCTTTCAAATCTCTTTATTTTTTTCTTTCAAATCTCTTTAATGTCTAGTTTAATAAGAGATAGTTGGTTTGTCATAACTGCTTTTGTATTCAATCTGTGACATTATATTGCCTTAGCTAAAGTGTATAAAGGAAATCTGGCCTCACACAGATACATAGTTGGAAAAGTGAAGTATTTCTAATAGTCTTTCAAAATAATAGTATTCTTCTTTGATATTACACTAAACCCAGTAAGTGGTAGTCTCTTAACATTTAAAATGTGCATTCTGAAATCATATCAATGAATCTATCATACTCGATTACATGAAAATCCATTGGTCTCACACTTTGAATGGATTTTTTTACTCATGAATGTGTTTGTAACACTGTACATTAGGGATTTCTTTTGGTATAGTACTGGTTTACAGAATTTTGCAGATCTTCCAAATGTTGATGCATTTCATTATATATCAGAAATTCGTATTCATTGATATTACTGCCTGTTTCATTAGAAAAATCCTCAAGCACTTGGCAGCAGTCAAACAGAAAGTGGCAGATTCAAGTTGTTCAAATTCTAATTTCCACTTTAAAGCTGGAATTTTGTCATGGACAATAAATACCATCAGTTGTTCGTTCTTTCTTTCTTTCTTTCTTTCTTTCTTTCTTTCTTTCTTTCTTTCTTTCTTTCCTTGACAGAGATCACAAATAGGCAGAGAGGCAGGCAGAGAGAGAGGGGGAGAGGGGGAAGCAGGCTCCTTGCTTGAGCAGAGAGCCTGATGTAGGGCTCAATCCCAGAATCTTGGGATCATGACCTGAGCTGAAGGCAGAGGCTTTAACCCACTAAGCCACCCAGGTGCCCCAGTTTTTCTTTTTCATTTATTTCTTTTAAATTTTTTTAAATTTAGATTCAATTTAGTTAACATATAGTGTATTATTAGTTTCAGGGGTAGAATTCACTGATCCATCAATTGCATATAACACGCAGTACTATTTACATCAAGTGCCTTCCTTAATGCCTACCACCCAGTTACCCCATCCCCCCACCCACCTCCCCTTCAGCAACTCTGATCCCTAGAGTTAAGAGTCTCTTATGGTTTGCCTCTTTCTCTGTTTTTATCTTATTTTATTTTTCCCTCCCTTCCCTTATGTGCATCTGTTTTGTTTCTTAAATTCCACATATGAGTGAAAGCATATGGCATTTGTCTTTCTTTGACTGACTTATTTCACTTAACCTAATACCTTTGAATTCCATTCATATCATTGTAAATGCCAAGATTTCATTCTTTTTGATGGCTGATATACCACATCTTCTGTAACCATTCATCTGTCGATGGACATCTGGGCTCTGTCCCACAATAGTTTGGCTATTGTGGACATTGCTGCTATAAACATTGGGGGTGCTTGTGCCCTTTCAAATCACTATATTTATATACTTTGGGTAAATACCTAGTAGCACAATTGCTGGATCCTAGGATAGCTCTATTTTAGCTTTTTGAGAAACCACCATACTGTTTTGCAGAGTACCTGCACCAGCTTGCATTCCCACCAACTGTGTAAGCATGCTCCCCTTTCCCCGCATCCTCGCCAGCATCTGTCATTTCCTGACTTGTTAATTTTAGCCAGTCTGACTGGTGTGAGGTGGTATCTCATTGTAGCTTTGATTTGTATTTCCCTGATGCCGAGTGATGTGGAGCACTTTTTCATGTGTCTGTTGGTCATTTGTATGTCCTCTTTGGAGAAATCTCTGTGTCTTCTGTCCATTTATTTATTTCTTTCTTTTTTTTCCTTGCTTGCTAGGCTTTATGCTTTTTTATTAAATTTAATTTTATTTTTTCAGTATTCCAAGATTCATTGTTTATGTACCACACCCAGTGCTCCATGCAACACGTGCCCTCCTTAATACCCACCACCAGGCTCTTCTGTCCATTTCTTGACTGGATTTTTTGTTTTTTTGGGTGTTGACTTTGATAAGTTCTTCATAGGTTTTGGATACTAGTCCTTATTTGATAAGTCATTTGCAAATGTCTTCTCCCATTCCATAGGCTGTCTTTCAGTTTTGTTGACTGTTTCCTTTGCTGTGCAAAAGCTTTTTACCCTGATTAATTCCCAATAGTTCATTTTTGCTTTTGTTTCCCTTGTCTTTGGAGATGTGTCTAGCAAAAAGTTGCTGCACCTAAGGTTGAAGAGATTGCTGCCTCTGTTCTCTGGGATTTTGATGGATTCCTGTCTTACATTTAGGTCTTTCATCCATTTTGAGTTTATTTTTGTGTATGGTCTGAGAAAGTGGTCCAGTTTCATTCTTCTTCATGTGACTGTCCAATTTTCCCAACACCATTTGTTGAAGAGACTGTCTTTTTTCCATTGGATATTCTTTCCTGCTTTGTTGAGGATTAATTGAACATAGAGTTGAGGGGCCATTTCTGGGCTCTCTATTCGGTTCCATTGATCTATGTGTCTGTTTTTGTGCCAGTACCATACTGTCTTGATGATGACAGCTTTGTAATACAGCTTGAAGTCTGGAATTATGATGCTTCCAGGTTTGGTTTTCTTTTTCAACATTCCTTTGGCTACTTGGGGTCTTTTGTGGTTCCATAAAAATTTTGGGTTTGTTTGTTCCAGCTCTGAGAAAAATGATGATGGCATTTTGATTGGGATTGCATTGAGTATGTAGATTGTTTTGGGTAGCATAGACATTTTCACAATATTTGTTCTTCCAATCCATGGGTATGGAATGTTTTACCACTTTTTTGTGTCTTCTTTAATATCTTTCATAAGTGTTCTACAGTTCTGGAGTACCAATCCTTTACCTCTTTGGTTAGGTTTATTCCTAGGTATCTTATGGTTTTTGGTGGAATTGTAAATGGGAAGGATTCCTTGATTTCTCTTTCTTCTGCTCCATTGTTAGTGTAAGAAGTGCAACTGACTTCTGTTCATTGATTTTATCTTCTGTGACTTTGCTGAATTCCTGTACCAGTTCTAGCAATTTTTTGGTGGAGTCTTTTGGATTTTCTACACGGAGTATCATATTTTCTGTGAAGAGTGAAAATTTGACTTCTTCTTTGCCAATTTGGATGCCTTTTATTTCTCTTAGTTGTCTGACTGTTGAGGCTAGGACTTCCAGTACTATGCTGAACAACCATGGTAAGAATGGACATCCCTGTATGTTCCTGACATTAGAAGGGAAGTTATCAGATTTCCCTTGGTGAGGATGATATTTGTTGTGGGTCTTTTGTATATGGCTTTTATGATATTGAGTTAGTTGTTTTTCTCGAACTGATAGGCTCACTTTATTCATTTTCAAGGAAAATTCTCCTAAATACCCAAATCTAAATAAGCACAGTTTATCTCTGATTCATTCTTTTAAGAAAAAATGCTATTCTATGAGAAAATATCTAGTTCAGCTCACAACTCAAAATTGGGGAATTCATTGGACAAGTACTTCTATAGGTACTTCTCATTTTGTCACAGAATATTAAAAAGACAAAGGTCAAGATTTAATGCAATTAATAATTTTTAATGATTTATCAAGGAAATTCTTATGCAACATTGTTTTTTTTTTTTGCTACAAGTATGTGATGGTGAAGAATACAATGGTTACTAGCACAGTTTTGTGCCACTGTCTTTATTCACTAAAATCACCCTAAATAAATTGTTATAAAAATGATATTTCAAAATTATGATTTTAGACAAAGACATCCTTGTGAATGTAGTCAACATAACAGTTTTGGTCTGAAAATATGATGTGGAACAAAGTTGAACTGTGGGTTAAGTTTAAATGAACCCAAAACATTTACTTGGCGTACATATACTGAGTAAGGGATGAGGAGGTAGCTTTTTCTAACTACCAAGTTAGTGCACATGATCTATTCCACTGTTAAAAGACAAACTGAGGCACATTAAATTTTTTAAGAGTTTATTTGAGCAAAAATTGATTTTTTTCTGGCAGCATACAATCTAGTAGATAGAAAGGAGCTCTGAGGAGCTATACAAAATGAAAGACTTTTATATGCAGAAGTGTAGCAGAAAGAAGGAAGTTATACTAGGCAAAAAAGTGTGTTGGTTATTACAAGGTTATTTTCCTTTAAGGGATGCTACGGGTCCATCAGGCAGATTGACCTAACTAGTGCTGATCAGGAGGTTCCTGATGGACTAGTTGAAGATTCCATTTCTTGGAGAGTCTAAACTGTAATTAGGTTAAATCTCAGTTTGGTGATGTGGGGCTTGGCATAAGCAACTGCATTTGGGGTCTGTTGTCTTGTTTTTAACACCATGTATTTCAACATGTTAAATTTTGCCTTTATTTTCCTCTAAAGGTGATTTTTCTGTTCTATACCTTTATTCTTAGGTACAGTGTCAAACAAGATGATCTGGAGTCCTCCCGTCCCAAATATTAAAAAATGGGTCAAGAAAATGATGTACAAAGAAAAAAAAGAATGAGAGTAATAAAACTTTAATAATCTACACTGTATGTTCAAACTGCATTTATTTTCACATTTTTGTTTGTCACTTATATGTACACTTATTTTTATCATTCAGTTATTCAATTTCATGTGACGACTGTTCTTGCATTAGGGTGAATGCATAATAATTTTTCCCATTAAAATTAATGGAAAATATTTTTCATGTAGCAGCTTTTCACTTAATGGTAGGGCTTTCAGGAACAAATTAAAGTCATTAAGTTAGGGACAGATGTATGATATCCAGTGTTTTAGTATATTTATCAGGAGTGTTGTCCAGGTTATCCGATGGACAATACTGCTAGAAATTGAAGTTCCTTGAATTCTTTTTTAAACAAAAGTAATCAACAGATTCATCAATGTTGCATATTTTTATTTCTGACTATAAGATCTCATTCTTATCTAATAATCAATTTACACTGCCAGGTACATGCATCTTTATTGATTTATATCCTTATACTTTCTGAAAACTTTTGTAGGAGCTTATTATGAGATATTCAAGGCTCCTAGAACATTATCTGGAAAAGAGTAAGAACTCAGTAAATACTTGTTGTCATTGTCCTTATAAAAGATACACATCAAAATCATTAGGATAAAACTGGAAAGTCAAATATATACAAATGAGAATAGAAAACAAACTAACATTGAGGTTAAGAGTTACAGTGATTGAGCATTTAACTTGACTCTGAGTTTCCAGGCAACCAGAGAAAACATGCTATAGACTTATTCTCTGATAGAAGGAAGCCTACCAATTCTTCAAGAAATGAAATGTTTCCTTGGTGATATAGTATTTATCCTGGGGACACTGAAAAACATAATGAACAATATCTTGCATGGTTTTGTAGCAAAGGCAGCAGTCAATCCCTTTGTCTTTCTACCCATTCATTTAAATATTTTGGCATTTTCTCTGTGTAGCATCCTTGGTAAAAGCCAAGGACATAACAATAAAGCGCAACTTGCTGAAGGTGTTTCTACAGCAAAATAAACAAATGAGGCCAAGTATAGACTTTTCCAGAAGTCTAAAATAATAAATGTTAGAATTTTCAGTACCTGGGGGTGTATGAATAGCATTCCTTACATACCACCTTCTTTAATTTTCATACTTCTTTGCTAGAGTTTTACTAGATTCATGGCATACAGTTCAAGACTGTGGCTCTCTTTAGTATCTCTGATACTCTATTTAGTCAATTAGGTAAGACTGATATAACTTAGCTAACAGAAAATTTGGTGATGCTCTCAAAGTTGACTTTACTGACCAATATTTTTACCCAGGTAAAAGTTGTAGGCAGAATTTCTCTCACAGTGCAGCTCTGTGTCATTTTAAGTATTAATTTCTATTTTTACAGACTTTAAATATTTATTATGTACCTGACACTACTTTAAGTGCTTTAGAAATATAACTTGTTTAATCCTCGTACTATGGGGTAAGTACTACAACCCCGTCCCATTTTGCAGATGAGGAAATTAATGCACAGTTTCCTTAAATAACCTACTTAAAGTAACACAGCTGGTAAGTAATGGAACCAAGAACTGAATTCAGGCAATCTGGCTATGGGGTCCATGCTGTAATGATTATGCCTTTTGGACAGGAGCTTCATTGAGATCCTGGAGTTCCACAGCCTAGGGAACAGGAGAAATTATCTTGGCCTATAAGAATTTCAAAATGGGTGTTACTGCCTTCAGCAATAGAAAACACTCATTTATGCTCCTCAAAAGGTCTGATTCTCAAGTTGGCTGCGAAATGCGCCCTGGAGTAACTGACCATGTTGACCTGCTAAGTGGTGTTATTTATATTTTGGCAACTGTTTACAAGGTCCACAAAAACAATTTTCAGTTTTGATGAAAGCCAGTTACCTCTGAAGGCCTCTCAAATTAAGAAGAGGGTCTAAGATACAGCCCTATAGTCTGTCTCTGAAAATTACAACCTGTTACATCAGGAGACCATTTCTGCCTCTCTTGCCTGAATCTTTTAGTGGCATAACATACACACATTTTGCAGAAGCATTTACAGTGAGGAATCTATGTTAAGCTTATATAGTTAATTCTATTGACAGTTTCTGTCTGTATAACTGAAGGCAGTAAAGAAATCAAAAGGCCAATGTTTTTACCTGTGTTCTACATTTGAACCCTACCCAATTTCTCAAATACTGTACAGTGATGACAATATTTTTCTCTCAGCTTTCTCATGTCTTTCTCCTATCCTAGTCCTGACCAGGTACTACCCCATCTCACCTCTACCACTCACTGAAATATTTTTTGCCAAGTCATCAATGATCTGGAATACTGAGAACCAAAGGGAGACATCGAGATTAGCTTTACCTATGTGTGAAGCTCAAGCTGCATGGTCTTGGTAGTCACTGAGTTCTCCTAAATTCTGGTTGCTCAAAACTGAATACCTTGTCCTTACAAGTTGTCCCTGCTTTTGTGCAAACCATCTCAACAAATGCCATGTTTTATCCACCTAGTTAACCAAGAGAAGTAGTCACTTCAAGATGATGTTTTCAGTAGTAGATGTGTTAAATTTGAGCCATTCAGGATGAAGAGCCTAGATTTGTTCCAATATATATATAGTCACCAGCCTCAAATGGTACATCAGTAAAGGCTTGGCCATCCTATATTTCTCTGGTTGACTATTTTTCCCCTCTTTGCAGCATCTTTTCTCAAACCACCACATCTCCTCAAAGTCTCTAACCTCCACCACCATCTCCATTCTCAGCAAATATCTCTGCCTTTTATTTCATAGAAAAGTAGAATCCATGGAGTGGGAAATACTGACACATTTACACCCATCTCTCTTCTGCCTCTTCTGTTGTAATAGAGTAGTTGCTCTTTCTATCATATAGATCTAGCTGTTCCACCTATATTATAGATCTCTTCAATAATTACCCTCTCAAAAACTGAGCACTGTTGATTATCTTCTTTTTTTTAAATATTAAATCACCTCCTCTCAATGAAAACCTTCCTCTTTGATTTTAAACATACTCAGTTCCTCCTATTAAAATAAACTGTGGAGGACTCCTTCTTCTCAGTAAGATGGACCAGGGTCTGGGTTTACTTTACACCTGAAATAACAGCCAAGAAAAGACAAATTAAATAAAACAATGATTCTCAAGACATTGGACATTAAGCAATGAAGAAAAGTGATCCCAGAGAGATGGAAAACAAATGGGGTAGGGTCTGCAATTGGTTCAGCTTGATATTTGGAGAACATTTCCAGGCTGGAGAGCAGGGAGGGTGGTTTCCCTAAGTGAATGGAGTTGAGAATCCAGGAAGACCATGGCAGCTGGAGTTTAAAGGTAAAATACCTGAGAGGAGACAGTTACACAGAGAAAACTCTGGAGGTCTTCAGAGTCCCCCTTGATTGTTTAAATGCATGTGAGGAAGTACCAAAGGTCAGGGAAAGAACCACTACACAAGGAATAGAAAAAGCTATCCTCAGAGTCCACACAGGTCCTGAAATAGTGCCGGTTCCTGACTCTGAGTGGAAAGTCTTATATTTCCTGGGACACTGGGTAGAATGTCAGATGGAGCTTGCCTGAGTCATAGGGGAAAATTAATCCTAAACTTTATAAATGCTGCTCTGGTCTCACCTAACAAAAATAGAAAGAGAGACCTGAAAGGATCAAATTGTTTTCAAGTAATATAACAATATTGACATATATATCTCGAGAATATTTATAGGAATACAAATATATCTAACACCCATCAAGTTAAAATATATAATGTTCAGCATCCAACAAAAAAAATCAAGAGACATTCAGAGAAGCATGGAAATACAAAACATAAAGAGGAGAAAAATCCATCAATCCAAACTGACTTAAGGGTATAGATGATATAATTAATAGACATTGCATTATTATATTGCATATATATATTATTGCAATATATATTATATTGTAATATATATTGCATATATATTATATATTAAAGAATTATTATAACTGTATCTCACATTTTCAAGAAACCAGATGAAATATTGAACATGTTAGGTAGAGACATGGAATATATGGAAAACAACCCCAATCTGTCTTCTAGAGATAGAAACCATAATATCTGACATGAACAGTTCAGTGGATGTGACTAACAGCACATCAAATATTGCAGAAGAAAAGACTGGAGGACTTGAAGACCTAGAACAGAAACATCCAAAAGAAAAACAGAAAGATAATAAAGACTGGAAAAAAAAATGAACAAAGCATCAGTGGAGCTGTGCAACAATTTCAAGCAGCCTAATTGATTTGTAATTGAAGTCTTTGAAGGAAAGGAGTTGAATTGGAGGGGAGATGGAGTGGAAAATGTATCTGAAATAATAATGGATGGAAAAACTCCATATTTCATGGAAACTATAAATATACAGGTTCCTGAAAGTTAAGGAAACCCAAGAAACATAAATAACTAGACCAAGGCACATCACAATCAAACTGCTGAAAACTAGTGATAAAAAGAAAATCTTAAAAGCAGCCAAAGGTGGGGAGCCTGGGTGGCTCAGTGGGTTAAAGCCTCTGCCTTCGGTTCAGGTCATGATTCCAGGGTAACTGGGATCAAGCCCTGCATCAGGCTTTCTGCTCAGCAGGGAGCCTGCTGCCCTTTCTCTCTCTCTGCCTGGCTCTCTGCTTACTTGTGATCTCTGTCTGTTAAATAAATAAATAAAATCTTTTAAAAAAACTTAAAAAAAAAGCAGCCAAAGGGGAAAAAAGGGGATTATTAGCATTAAAAATCCTATATCAGCAGAGAGCAAAGGTTTTGAAACTCAGTGACATCAGCACTAACCTTTAAAAACTAAATAAAGACAAAATAAGCATAAATTAAGCAAGAAGAAGAAAATAATGAAAATCAGAGAAATTGATGAAGTAAAACACATCTTTAATCTTTTTAATTTTAATCTTATTTTGGTAAGAGTCTTAACATAATATCCACCCTTTTTATAGGTTTTCAATTGAACAAATATTGTTAACTATAGGCACAATGTCGTACAGCAGATTTCTAGAATTTTTTCATCTTGCATTACTGAAACTTTATACCCATTGATTAGCAACTCCCAATTTACCCTCCCCACTTGTTCCTGGTAACCACTCTTCTGTTCTATGCTTTTAGAAGTTTGACTATTCTAGATACCTCAGGTAAGTAGACTCATGCAGTATTTTTTTTTCTTCTGTGACTGGCTTATTTCACTTAGTATAATGTCCTCAAGGTTTATCCATATGGTTGTATATGGCAGGATTTCCTCCTTTTAAAAGTGTGAATGATATTTCACTTATTTATTTACCAATGTTTTCTTTATCGATTCATCTATAAATGGGCATTTATGCTGTTTGTACCTTTTGGCAATTGTGAATAATGCTGCAGTGAACGTAGGAGTGCTGATATCTCTTCAGGATCCTGATTTCAATTCTTTTGAATAAATACCCAGAAATTGGATTTGCTGGATCATTTGATAGTTCTATTTTTCATTTTTGAGGGGGTGTCTGTACTGTTTTCCATAATAGCTGCACCATTTTACATTCCCACCAATAGTGTACAAGGAATCCAATTTCTCCACATCCTTGCCAACACTTGTTATCTTTTGTTATTGTAGTTTTGTTTTTGATAAGCCATCCTAACTGGTGTAAGGGGTTATCTCATTGTGGTTTTGATTTGTATTTCCCTGTGATTAGTGATATTGAGCATCTTTTCACATGCTTGTTGGCTGTTTGTATATCTTCTTTGGAGAAATGTCTATTCAGGTCCTTAGACTATTTTTAAAAACAGGTTATTAGGGCTTTTTCTTTGCTATTGAGTTGTAGGAGTTCCTTATATAATCTGAATATTAACCCCTTATCTGATATATGGTTTGCAAATTTTTATCTTCCACTCTGTAGTTTGTCTTTTCACTCTGTTGATTGTTTCTTTTCTTGTACAGAGCATTTAAATTGATGTAGTCCCACTTTTCTATTTTTGCTTTTGTTGCCTTCAGTTTTGGTGCCATATCCATGAATTCATTGCCAAGACCAATGCCATGAAGCTGTCCATTATGTTTTCTTCTAAGAGTGTTAACAGTTTGGGGTCTTATCTTTAGGTCTTTAACCCCTTTTGACTTGATTTTTGTGTATACTGTAAGGTAGACATCTAATTTCATTTTTTTTGGATTTAATGATGTTCTAAAAAGTCAACTGTTGGGGTGCCTGGTGGTTCAGTCAGTTGACCATTTCCCTTCAGCTCAAGTCATGATTCCAGGGCCCTGGGATCAAGCCCCATGTTGGGGTCCCTGATCAGTGAGAAGTCTGCTTCTCCCTCTCCCTCTGCCCCTCCCCCCACTTGTGTGCTCACTCTCTCCTTCTTTCTCAAAAGAATGAATGAATGAGTGAATGAATGAATCTATATTTTTAAAAAGTCAATTGTTGTTCTTGGACAAAAACTCCTGATATATTTAGGGAATCACTTTTAAATTTTTATTATTCTACATAACATACTAAGTTCCTTGACCGAAACAGTGGTCTGTTATAGTCTACTTATAGAAGAGTACACAAATAGGCAAAGCTTGAATTTCTTTTTATTTTTTAAATCAAATCAATTTTGCCATTTTGGTGTTTGACATATGTTATAACTTGTTCATTTTCATTGTTGTATAGTATTGCTTTATGTAAGTACACTGTAATTTGCTCATTCTACTGTTGATGGGCATTTGAGTAATCCTCAGTTTGAGTTTATTAGAAACAGTGCTTTTATAAACATTACAGCACTTGTCTTTTGATCAACATATATAAAAGTTTCCATTAGGCATATACCTAGTAGTTAAGTTGCTAGGTCATAGGGTATGTATATGATTAGCTTTAGTAAATAATGCCAGAGAATTTTCTAGAGTGGTTTTTTTCAATTTATACTCCCAAGACAGTATGAGAGATCTGGTTGCTCCATAACCTTACTGATACTTAGAATTTTCCATCTTTTTCATTGTAACCATTCTGGAGGGTGTGTGAGATTATATTGTGATATAAATTTGTGTTTGTTTTATGATTAGTGAAGTTAAGAACCTTTTGATTTTTTATGGTCATTTTAATATCTCTTTTATGAGGTATCTGTTCATGCTTTTACCTAATTATTGATTATCTGTCTTTTTCTTGATGGCTTGTTTACCAATAAGTATCTAAATAATAGAGTTATTTTTGGGTTGGTGCCTCATACACAATATATATATGTATATCCCAAATAAACAAAACAAATATATGTAAATATATATATACATATAAACCAAATCAACAGAACAATATATATAAATACATATTTATATATATAAGCCAAATCAACAAAACAAATACATATATAAGTATGTATTTTAGAATATGAACCTTTGTCTAGTACATGTATTGTGAGTATCTTCTTACACTTTGTGATGCCTTTTTTTTATAATACATTATATGTTTATTAAATTTTTTTTTAATTTTTTAAAATTTTATTTTATTTTATTTTTTTATTTTTTTTAATTTCTTTTCAGAGTAACAGAATTCATAGTTTTACACCACACCCAGTGCTCCATGCAATGCGTGCCCTCCACTATACCCACCACCAGGCTCCACCGACCTCCCACCCCCCGCCCCTTCAAAACCCTCAGGTTATTTTTCAGAGTCCATAGTCTCTTATGGTTCATCTCCTCCCCAGTTTCCCTCAACTCCCTTCTCCTCTCCATCTCCCCATGTCCTCCGTGTTATTTGTTATGCTCCGCAAATAAGTGAAACCGTATGATAATTGACTCTCTCTGCTTGACTTATTTCACTCAGCATAATCTCTTCCAGTCCCGTCCATGTTGCTACAAAAGTCGGGTATTCATCCTTTCTGATGGAGGCATAATACT
>PISX010033818.1:0-14668 GCA_004024625.1 Mellivora capensis | reverse complement strand
ATGGGGGACTAGGGGGGTAGAAAAAGAAGAAAAGAAACAAGATGGGATTGGGAGGGAAGCAAACCATAAGTGACTCTTAATCTCACAAAACAAACTGATGGTTGCTGGGGGGAGGGAGTCAGGAAAGGGGGGTGGGGTAATGGACATTGGGGAGGGTATGTGCTATGGTTAGTGCTGTGAAGTGTGTAAACCTGGCGATTCACAGACATGTACCCCTGGGGATAAAAATATGTATATAAAAAATAAAAATTAAAAAAAAAAAGAGAAACAAACTTTTAGCTCAGAGAAAATCCTATTAACATCAGTCCTGATAAATCCACTCAGATATCGGGCCCTAGTATGACAACACCAGTGAGGCGGTGATTTTAGGTGACCTTCCTGTCCCAGACACTGAAGGTGTGAGGCACACCTGCCAGTGACAGCGGGAGCATCGATGGTAATAAGCAGGTGGTGCTGACAGGCGAGTTCGGGCATAGCCAGACAAGCTCCAACGTGAGGTCTACGAGTTGTTGTTTGTGTTCATGAGCCACCCTGCTAGTTACAAATGACTCTTGAGCACGGTATCATATCTGAACAGAACCTGACAGAAGCCCTGTTTCATATTCTATTTTACCTACAATAATGCAGCAAAACTTTCAAAGGGTAAAAGACATTTAGACCCTCTCTTCACCTCTTTTGTAAATTCTTCGATCCAGGCATCAACTGACCAATGCTTTTATATCTCACATCCACCAAAAGCCCCATATATTTCAATACTATAAAAATATAGGAAGTGCCCTCTATTTCACAAGAAATACCATGTTCTGTGGAGCTTACTTAGATTCACCAGGAGGAAATGTAAAGAATAAATACAATGTATATTAATTATTAAACATCTCCATAAGTCTATACGTACAAATAGCCATCTCATTATGAACTGTCATACAATTCTGAATTAGGATTAATAAATGTACACATCCCAGAACAACTGAATCTGACATTGTAGCCCTTCAATATTAACTCTAGCTCAGTTTGCACATAAGTGTGTTTTGGGGTAACGATCTGGGGTTCTGTATATATGTATTATCACAAATAGTGTATTTGCCCATGGAGGCTGGAGCTTTGGTGATGTCATCTTCATAGAAATGTTTCTGATACTTGGTACTTGGTAGGTTTTCCCAACATGTAGGCCAGTGCAGGTAGATGCGTTTGTGACTTAGGGTGGACACATACGCATAACAACTCTACTGTTCCCTATCCTGATGGCTAACCAGCATCCCCAGGGCCTTGAACCCTGAGCTGGCCATGCTCATGCCAAGTGATCTTGCTGCAGAGACAGCATGTGGAGGCTGGAAATGACACCCAGCGGAGATCATGCACATGGTCAGGTTCTCTCTGTATCACTAAGAGCATCACAGTATTCTTACTTGAAATCAACACCTGGGATAGATCTTGACACCATAGTGATGCTTCCTGTATGCCAGTAGGAAAATAGTTCTGTACACTCTTTATCCCCAATTGTGACAAATTTCCCATTCTCCATTATGTTTCAACCACATCCTGACAGTCATATCCAAATGGTCACCTTAAAGTCCTTCAAATGAACTCTCCTTGGTGCAACACCCATCAAGGTCTCATGAAACCACACAGCCTATTGTTGGGTGAGCAGCTACTTCTCTGCTCTTAAGGACACACAGAACCCTGGGACAAAACATTTTCATTTCCTTTAAGTGAATGTTTGAATGGCATTTGGATGTTTATTTTATATGGGAATAAAGTATAGAGAACAAGGTTTCCCTGGGATCCATGCTAAAATAAAAAAGAAATGATTTGAAAGTCTAAACACAAGTTGAGAATTGTTCTATAACATTTTTCTAATGTTAAGAATCTGACTCCCACACTCTCCATGCTTTGTCTACAATAGACTCCAGGGTTGTGTAAATTGTCACCAATATCATTTGGACTATTTCCTTTTTTTTAAGGTTTTATTTATTTGACACACACACACAGAGAGAGAGAGAGAGAGAGAGAGAGAGAGAGAGAGATATCACTAGTAGGCAGAGAGGCAGGAAGAGAGAGAGGGGGAAGCAGGCTCCCTGCTGAGCAGAGAGCCCCATGTGGGGCTTGATCCTAGACCCTGAGATCATGACCTGAGCTGAAGGCAGAGGATTAACCCATTCAGCCACCCAGGCACCCTTGACTGTTTCCTTTTGTATGTTCCCTAATAACTGTGGCATGGCTGTGTACTTGTACCCAAGGCTTGGCTAAATTATTTTGTTCCATCTGTCTTGAGCACCTGGAGGTGAAGATGATGATTATGTTCTAGAGCAATTCATGGATTCTTCCAGCTCTTTACCTTTCAGAGGAACACGGGTGCACACCTTCAGCTCAGGTAATGAATGTTTGCAGAGACCCAAAATGTCCAACTTGCATGAAACACAAATCCTATTTTTTTCCTTTTTTAAAAATTTCTTTTCAGCGTAAAGGTATTCATTGTGTTTGCACCATACCCAGTGCTCCATGCAATCTATGCCCTCCTTAATACCCACCACCTGGCTCCCCTAACCTCGCACCCCCCCCTTCAAAACCCCTCAGGTTGTTTTCAGAGTCCATAGTCTCTCATGGTTCACCTCCGCTTCCAATTTCCCTCAACTCCCTTCTCTCCATCTCCCCATGTCCTCCATGTTATTTGTTATGCTCCACAAATAAGTGAAACTATATGATAATTGACTCTCTCTGCTTGACTTATTTCACTCGGCATCATCTCTTCCAGTCCTGTCCATGTTGCTACAAAAGTCGGGTATTCATCCTTTCTGATGGAGGCATAATACTCCATAGTGTATATGGACCACATCTTCCTTATCCATTCATCCGTTGAAGGGCATCTTGGCTCTTTCCACAGTTTGGCGACCGTGGCCATTGCTGCTATAAACATTGCGGTACAGATGGCCCTTATTTTCACCACATTTGTATCTTTGGGGTAAATACCCAGTAGTGCAATCGCCAGGTCATAGGGAAGCTCTATTTTTAATTTCTTTTTTTTTTTTTAATTTCTTTTCTGTGTAACAATATTCATTGTTTTTGCACCACACCCTGTGCTCCATGCAATACATGCCCTCCTTAATACCCATCACCTGGCTCCCCTAACATCCCACACCCTGCCTCTTCAAAACCCCTCAGGTTGTTTTTCAGAGATTTGAGGGATTTGAGGGAAATTTGGAAGGGGACGTGAACCACGAGAGACTATGGACTCTGAAAAACAAGTCCTACTTTTGTTTTGATTGTTCTTGTTGGTTTGAAATTACTTCATATTTTCTTATTTCATTTTTTATTAAGTTTTTATTTCCAGTAAAGTATAGTTAACATACAGTATATTATTACTTTTAGGTGTACAGTATAATATTTCAACAATTCAATACAACACCCAGTGCTCATCACAAGTGCCCTCCTTAATCCCCATCACTTATTCCACCCATCCCCCCACTCATGTTCCCTCTGGGATCATCAATCGGTGTGTTGTTCTCTATAGTTGTTCTGTTTCTTGGTTGTCTCTCTCTTTCTTAGCTTTGCTCATTTGTTTTGCTTCTTAAATCCACATACAAATGAAATCATATGGTATTTGTCTTCCTCTCACTGACTTATTTCACTTAGCATAATACCCTCTAGTTCCAACCAGGACAATCTAAATGGCAAGATTTCATTCTTCTTTATAATTAATATTCCATTGTATGTATATGTAGGTGTATATCATGTCTTCTTTTTCTAGTCATCTATTGATGCACTTTTGGATTGCTGCCATAGTTTGGTTATTGTAAATAATGCTGCTATAAACATAGTGGTGCATGAATCACTTTGTATGATCTTTGTTTGGGTAAATACCCAGTAGTGCCATTACTTGAGGGTAGGTTTGTTCTAAATTTAAATTTTTGAAGAATCTCTATACCGTTTTCCACAGTGCGTGCCCCAGTTTACGTTCCAAGCAAGAGTGCAGGAGGGTTCCTTTTTCTCCACGACCTCACTCATGTTTTCTTCTCATGTTTGATTTTAGCCATTCTGACAAGTGTGAGGTGATATCTCATTGTGGTTTTGGTTTGCATTTCTTTTTTTCTTTATTTATTTCTTTTCAGCTTAACAGAATTCATTGTTTATGCACCACATCCAGTGCTCCATGCAGTAGGTGCCCTCCATAATACCCACTACCTGGCTCCCCCAACCTCCCACTGCCCGCCCCTTCATAACCTTTATTGTTTGGTTTGCATTTCTCTAAAGAGCCATGATGTGAGCATCATTTGTGTATCTACTGAGATCTGTATGTCTTCTTTGGAGAAATGTCTGTTCATGTCTTCTGTTCATTTTTAAAATTGGACACTCTAGGGTTTTTGCATATTGTATGTATAAGATCTTTACATATTTTGAGTACTAACCCTTTATTACATGTGTCATTTATAAATATCTTCTCCCATTTTGTAGGCTTTCTTTTTCTTTTGAGTCATAGTTTTTTCCCTAAAAACTTTTCCAAAGTTACTTTATTATCTTTCAACTTTTAAATTATTTTAAAATTTTAATCCCAGTATAGCTAACATACGGTGTTATATTAGTTTCAGATGTACGATATACTGATTCAACACTTCCATCATCACAAATTTACTCTTTGTTTGCTATCACCTATGTAACCCATCCCCCACCCCAACATCCCTCTTATGGTACAAGTCAGTACAGAGAGGCTTGGGAGATTCTCATAATATGTGTCCCTACCTTTGTAGCCCAGTTCTGACTTTAGACTGTCATTTGGTAGCATATTTGCAGTCTATAGAGTGTATCTAAACAGACGCTCTGCGTCATGCTGAAATCACTACTAGATCAGTAATCAGAGTACAACTGCCCCTCTAAGACCCTCATGTATCCTGTAGTCTGTGCATTTCACAGTTACTCTTTGCCAGAGTTCTGCTCTGTCCAGGCTCACTGAGGCAGGAGGAACAGGTTATAAGTCCCTGTGAGCCCTTTCCTTTGCAGGTGACTTCAGATGCTTGTTTTGTAGTATAAGTGAGAGCTTCTTTCATTGATGTGGTATTGTAGCTTATTTCAGACCTGTTCATGCAGACTCTGGGAACCACTGTGCATGGAAATGTGGTTTTCTGGGAAGGTGGGCACTGTGTCAGTGCAGAAACGAGAGGATGAATGACTGTTGCTCAGAAGGGTCAGGGGATGGGGTCCCTGAGGTGCACTTAGACACTGGACGCTTTCTTTGGGGAGGGAGACATTTCCTTCCCCCTCCCCACAGTGTTCTTCCAACTGTTTTGGAATGAAATAGAGATGATAGGGAGTAACAGGAGAAAAAAACCAAAGTTTTAGTACCTACATATGGAGGCCCAATAATGAAATTGAGACTCAAAGAAGTGATCATGTCAGGCAGGGTTTAAACTTTTATACAAAGACAAGAAATGTGCGAGGAATTGACAGGATAAAGAAAACAGGTGTTTGGGAGCTTTAGTTAGGAGGAATTCTAAATGGAATTCTCTTTGTTATGGCCATGTAGCCACTATACAGCACATCACTGGTTTTTGATGTAGTTGTGTTCAGTGATTTGTTAATTGTATATAACACCCACTGCTCATCATAACATGTGCCCTCCTTAGTACCCATCCCCTGGCAACCCCATCCCCCTACCCTCCTCCCATTTGAAACCCTCAGATTATTTCATGGAGTCCACAGTCTCTTATGATTCACCTCCCTCTCTGATTTCTCCCCCTTCAGTTTTCCCTCCTTTCCCCTATGATCCTCCAAGCTATTCCTTATGTTCCACATATAGGTGAAACTATATGATAAGTCTTTCTCTGCTCGACTTACTCACTTAGCATGATTCCCTCCAGTTACATCCATGCTGCTGTAAATGGTAGTTATTCATCCTTTCTGATGGCTGATAATAATCCACTGTATGTATGCACCACATCTCCATTATCCATTCGTCTGTGGAAGGGCATCTTGGCTCCTTCTACAGTTTGGCTATTATGGACATTGCTGCTATGAACATTGGAGTGCACGTGCCCCTTCTTTTCACTACATCTGTTTCTTTGGGGTAAATACCTAGTAGTACAAGTGCTGGGTCTTAGGGTAGCTCTATTTTTAACATCTTGAGGAATCTCCACACTGTTTTCCAAAGTGGCTATAGCAGCTTCCATCCCACCAACAGTGGGAGAGTTCCCTTTTCTCCACATCCTCAGCAACATTTGTTGTTTCTTGTCTTGTTAATTTTTGTCATTCAAACTGCATAAGGTGGTATCTCATTGTGGTTTTGCTTTGTATTTCTCTAATGCCGAGTGATGTTGAACATTTTTTCATGTGTCTGTTAGCCATTTGAATATCTTCTTTGGAGAAATCTCTGTTGGTGTCTTCTGCCCAATTTTGACATGATTATCTGGTTTTGGGGGGTTGAGTTTGAGAAGTTCTTTATAGATTTTGGACTTTTGTCAGCCTTTTGTCTGAAATGTCTTTTGTAAATACCTTCTCTCTGTGGGTTGCCTCTTAGTTTTGTTGAGTGTTTCCTTTGCTGTAGAAACTTTTTAGCTTGATGAAATCCCATTAATTCATTTTTGCTTTTGTTTCCCTTGCCGTTAGAGATGTGTCTTGCAAGAAACTTCTGTGGCCCATGGCGAAGAGATTACAGCCTATGTTCTCCTCTAGGATTTTGTGGATTCCTGATTCACATTAAGATCTATCCTCCAGGGGCACCTGGGTGGCTCAGTGGGTTCAACTTCTGCCTTCGGCTTAGGTCATGATCTCAGGGCCCTGGGTTCAAGCCCCCATGGGGCTCTCTGCCCAGCAGGGAGCCTGCTTCCCTCTCTCTCTGCCTGCCTCTCTGCCTTCCTGTGATCTCTGTCTGTCAAATAAATAAGTAAAATCTTTTAAAAAAAGATCTTTCGTCCAGTTTGAGTTTATCTCTGTATATGGTATAATAGAATGCTCCAGTTTCATTCTTCTGCATGTGGTTGTCTAATTTTCCCAGCACCATTTACTGAAGTGACTGGGTTTTTTTCTCCATTGGATGTTCTTTCCTGATGTGTCATAAATTAGTTGACCATTGAGTTGAGGGTCCATTTCTGGGCTCTCTATTCTTTTCCATTGATCCAGGTGTCTGTTTTTTGCCGTCTTGATGATCACAGCTTTGTAATAGACCTTGAAGTCAGACACTTTGGTTTTCTCTTTCAACATTCCCCTGGGGATTCAATTTGGGGTCTTCTCTGGCTCCATACACATTTTAGGATTGTTTGCTGCAGCTTCTTGAAAAATGCCAGTGGTATTTTTATAGGGATTGCATTGAAAGTGTAGATTGCTCTGGAAAGCATGGACATTTTCACAATGTTTATTCTCCCTATCCATGAGCATGGAATGTTTTCCACCTCTTTGTGTTTTCCTCAATTTCTTTTATAAGTGTTCTATAGTTTCTAGAGTATAGATCCTTTACCTCTTTGGGTAAGTAAAGATACCTCTGGGTATCTCATGGGTTTTTGGGTGCTATTGTAAATGGAATCGATTCCCTAATTTCTTTTTCTTCTGTCTCATTGTGAGCGTATAGAAATGCAACTAATTTCTGTGCTTTGATTTTGTATCTTGCCACATTATTGAGTTCTAGTAATTTTGGGGGTTGAGACCATTAGGTTTTCCACATAAAGAATCATGTCATCTGAGAAGAAAGTTTGACTTCTTCTTTACCAATCTAAGTGCACTTTATTTCTTTTTGTTGTCTGATTGCTGAGGTTAGGACTTCTACTACTACGTTGAAGACAAGTGGTGAGAGTGGGCATTCCTGTTGTGTTCTTGACCTTAAGGGAAAAGCTCTCATGTTTTCCCCATTGAGAATGAATGAGTGAAAAGCTGTGTGCTTTTCATAGATGGCTTTTATGGAATTGAGGTACGTTCCCTCTATCCCTATATTTTGAAGAGTTTGAATCAGGAAAGGATGCTATATTTTGTCCAATGCTTTTTCTGCATCAATTGAGAGGATAATATGGTTGTCTCTTTGATAATGTGCTCTATCACATTGACTGATTTGACAATGTTAAAACACCCTTGCCTTCCAGGAATAAATCCCACCTAGTTGTGATGGATAATCCTTTTAGTGTACTGTTGGATCCTATTAGCTAGGATCTTATTGAGTATTTTGGCATCCATGTACATCAGGGATATTGGTCTGTAATTTTCCTTTTCATAGGTCTTTGCCCGGTTTTGGGATCAGGATAATGCTGGCCTCATAGAATGAGACTGAGAGCTTTCCTTCCGTTTTTATTTTTTTGAAATAGCATCAGTAGAATAGATATTATTTTGTCTCAAAATGTGGTAGAATTCCCCTGGGAAGCCATCGAGCCCTGGACTTTTATTTTCTGAGATTTTTTTTTTTTTTTTTTTTTTTTTTTACTGTTCCATTTTCCTTGCTGGTTATAGTTCCGTTCAGATTGTCTATTTCTTCCTGTTTCAGTCTTGGTAGTTTATAAGTCCAGGGATGCATCCATTTCTTCCAAATTTCAAGTTTTTTGTCATATAGCTGCTGGTAATAAGTTCTAATAATTGTCTCTATTCCTTTGGTATTGGTAGTGATGTTTCCCCTTTCATTCATGATTTTATTAATTTGGGTCCTTTCTCTTTTTTTTTGGATAAGTCTGGGAAGAGGTTTATTTATCTAATCAATTCTTTCACAGAACCAGTTCCAGTTTTGTTGAGCTGTTCTATTCTTTTTCTCATTTCTACTTCATTGATTTCTGCTCTAATCTTTATTTTTTCACTTCTCCTGCCTGTTTTAGTCTTTATTTGAAGTTCTTTATCCAGGTTCTTTAGGCATAAGGTGGGCTTGTGATTATGGGATTTTTCTACCTTTTTCAGAGAGGTTTGGATGGCTATATATTTCCCCCTTAGGACTGCCTATGCTGTATCCTGTGGGTTTTAGACAGGTATGTGTTGACCCTCATTGGCTTGCATGAATTTTTAAAGTTCTTCTTTAATTTCTTGTTTACCCAATCATTCCTTACCAGGATGTTCTTTACCTTCCAAGTGTTTGTGTTCCTTCCAAATTTTTTCTTGTGATTGAATTCCAGTTTCAAAGCATAGTGGTTTAATAACATGCAGGGAATAAGCTCTATCTTTTGGTATTGGTTGAGACCTGATTTGTGACATAGAGAAAGTTCCATGTCCACCTGGGAAGAATGTGTATTCTGTTGTTTTAAGGGAGAATGTTCTGTATATATCTAAGAAGTCCACTTGGTGCAATGTGTCTTTCACAGGTCTTGTTTCTTTGTTCATCTTTTGCTTGATGATCTGTCCACTGCTGAGAATGGAGTGTTGACATCCCCTACTATTAATATATTATTATCAATATCTGTCTTTATTTTGGTTATTAATTGTTTTATATAATTGGCTGTTCTCATACTGGGGGCCTAGATATTTACATTTGTCACATCTTCTTGTTGGACAGACCCTTTAAGTATAATATAGGGTCCTCGATGTCTCTTATTACTGTGTTTAAAGTCTAATTTGTTTGAAATGAGGATTGCTACCTCAGTTTTCTTCTGAGGTCCATTAGCAAGGTTCTCCATCTCCTCACTTTCAATCTGGAAGTGTCTTTAGGTTCAAAATGAGTCTCTTGTAGACAGCATATGGATGGTTCCTGTTTTTTTTACTCCATCTGCTAACTTGGTTCATTTGCTAGGAGCATTTAACCCATTTACATTTAGAGTGACTATTGAAAGATATGAATTTAGTGCCACGGTATTGCCTGTAAAGTCCCTGTTTCCATAGACTTTCTGTTTCTTTCTGGTCTGTGTAACTCGTAGGGTTTCTCTTCACTTAGAAAATCCCCGTTAATATTTGAGGACTGGCTTCGGGGTCACATATTCTTTCAATTTCTTCTTGTCCTGGAAGCGCTTTAGCTCTCATCCATTCTGAATGACATCCTAGCTGGATAAAGTGTTCTTAGTTGCATATTCATTTCATTTAGTACCCAGAATATATCTTGCCAACACTTTCTGGCTCACCAGGTGTCTGTGGATAGATCTGATGTTCTTTTGATGTTACTCCCTGTAGGGACCCTCCTCTCCCTAGGTTTTCTCAGGATTTTTTCCTTGGTTGTACAATTTTCAAACTTCAATATTTTACGTTCAGGAGTTGAGCTATATTCATTGATTTTGGGAGGGGTTCTCTCAACCTCTTGGACTCAAATGCTTTTTTCCTCCCCCAGAATAGGGAAGTTCTCAGCTATGATTTCCTCAAATATACCTTCTAGCACTCTCTCTCTCTCTGTCTCTCTCTGGTACCCCCTTAGGGATCCCAATATTTCTGACGTTGGAACTTTTCATGGCATCATTAATCTCTGCAATTCTTTTCTCATGTGTTACTAGAAGCCTGTCTCTGTTTTCCTCCACTTTTTTCTATCAGCTTGTCTTCTAGATCACTAATTTGTTTTTCTGCCTCATTTACACTGGCTGTTAGAGTATCCAGTTTAGAGTGCAACTCATTCATAGCATTTTTAAGTTTGTCCTGATTAGATCACATTTCTAACCTTAGAAATCTTATATTGTCACTAATGATTCTTTCGAGTCTAGTATTGATATCATGCTTGCTCTCCCGAATTCTATCTCTGACATTTTGCTTATATCCATATCCATTAGTTCTGTGGCAGATGACATTGTCTCTGTTTCTTTTCTTTGTTGACAGTGCCACCTCCCAGTCATTTTATCAAGGGATGGTTGGGTGATAATCAGAGTCCAAAATATCAACCGGGACCTAAGCAAGATGCACCCTAGGAAAATCCAGAGCTGTTGGAAACCACCAACAAAAAACAAAGCCATAAGGAAACACATAATAAAATTCATAAAATTAAAAAAAATTTTTTAAAGGAGAGGTGAGGGGAAGGTAGGCTATAATCTTTCACTGTGGACAAAACAGGGTATTTCAGTTGTCCCTGGGTGTATTTTGGTCTGTTTTTTAGGGGACACTACTTCCCAAAACTACAAGGAAAGTAAAATTTGTTTGTGTGTGTGTGTGTGTGTGTGTGTAAAACTGGATAGGGAAAAAAGGACTACAATAAAGCATATAACTATAAAGAAATACAGGTGTGAAAAAGTACAAGTTAAAAAGCTCTTATGAAAATATAAGTTTATATAATAAACATCTCATTGAAATGAGAAAAAGGTAAAAGAGAAACAGAGAAAAAGCATAAAAGAAAGAATAGAAAGAAAAAGAGAGTTGTATCTGAAAAAAACAAAAACAAAAAAAAACCCAAAAAACGAAACCAGGAGGCAATGTCTGCAGCTCAACTGGAGTTCAATATACTATTTTTTTTTGGCATTAGAATTTTATAGTCTTATGGGGTCGATGGGGTTGTCATCCCCTTATTCTTCTAGCCTGTCTTCTGGGATAGTGGCCTGCTCTGCTGTTTCTCAGGCAACCCTGGTTGGGGGGAATTGGCCTGGCCCTGTTGGAGTGAGTGGGGGGGAGATGAATGGGCTCAGTGGAAACAGGTCTTATATGTGGCTTTTGTTCTCTGGCGCCTTTGCATGCCTGTTCCAAGGGTCAGAGCAAAAATGCCTGCACCCAACCTCTGGTGAATAGCAGAGAAATCACAGTCTGCTCTCTTCACTAAACCCTGCAATACAAACAGTCTCCATTTCTATATGTGCCACCGAAAGCTACAGCCTACCCTTGTGCATGCCCACGGTAACTCTCTCAGGTTGAACCAGGGACCCGGGAGTGTCCCTGCCTTTTATGCTTCTAAATCCAAGAGCAGCTGTGGGCTTTTGCATGCACACCTACAGCTCCTGGATTCTAGCTGGGCACTGGTCTAAAGCCCTTTCCCAGCCACCACCACTCTGTGAGTTTTTGTCCAGTCCTGGCATGGGCTCCTGATATTTCAGGCTGCCCAAGAGAAGAGATTCTCAACTGGCCCGACTTGCAGTTTATGGTGATCTGAGCTGAGAAGCTTCCTGGTGATGCTGACCAGAATCTGCATCTTGGCTCCGCACTCAGGCATTCTGCTACTCTGGGAAGCACCTTTGGTTCTGAGGTTACTCAGTCACCCCCTTTAACTCTGGGACTCCTCATATCCTGAGACCTTAATGCTCTACCTAGAATTCTACCTTTTCATCTCCAGAACCCCTTTCAGAGAGGGATGTTGTTCCCTACAGCAGATTTCCAAGGTTCTGCTTTTCCACTCCGGTGTTATATCCTTTCCAGGAGTCAGCTTATGGAGGCTCCCTCCCCCTTCTGTGTATCTTCTGATATTTCCCCGAGGATTCAAAACTCTGCATGTCCTTTGTTGCAAAAAGCAGTCACTTTTCTAGAGATCCAAGATCTAGAGATCTCAGGCTGATTACATGGGTGTTCAGAATGGTTTGGTAGATATCCAGCTAAATTCAGGGACCAGTTGAAATGGGTCCTTTACTCCTCTGTCGTCTTTGATATGAGGGACTTTAAAGTAACCATTTGGTTATAACTGTCAAGATGTAGTTGAAACCTAATGGAGAGCAGGAAATTTGTCACCGTTAGGGAAAAAGAGTGATAAAAAACTGTTTTTCTAATCGTGTACATGAAGCATCACTATGGTGTCAACATAGATCCCAGGTGTTCATCCTTTCTGATGGAGGCATAGAACTCTATTGTATACATTCGTCATATCTTCTTTATCCATTCATCTGTTGAAGGGCATCTTGGCTCTTTCCACATTTGACGACTGTGACCAATGCTGCTATGAACATTGGGGGAGAGATGACCCTTCTTTTCCCTGCATCTATATCTTTGGGGCAAATACCCCATAGTGTAATTGCAGGGTCATAGGGTAGCTCTGTTTTTAATTTCTTAAGGAATCTTTCTTATGGAGATTACTTAAGATTTTCCAAAGTGTCTGTACCAACTTGTGTTTCATCAACTTTTGTATCAACATGGATGTGGCTGGAGGAGTTTATGCTGAGTGAATAAGCCAAGCAGAGAGAGTCAATTGTCATATGGTTTCACTTACTTATGGAGCATAAGGAATAACACAGAGGATATTGGGAGAAGGAGAGAAGTGAGTTGGAGGAATTGGAGGGGGAGAAAAACCATGAGAGACTGTGGAATCTGAGAAACAAACTGAGGGTTTTCGGGGGAGGGTTGGGTGAGCATGGTCATGGGTATTAAGGAGGACATGTATTGAATGGAGCCCTGGTGGTGGTCCATAAACAATGAATCTTGGGACACTGAAAAAATAAGATAAATTAAAAAAAAAAGATGTATCTCAGCTCTTGATTTCAAGGGGGAATATTGTGATGCTATGAGCAATACAAAGAGAACTTGACTGTGTGCATAATCTCCCCTGGCTGTCATTTCCAGCCTCCACATGCTGTCTCTGCAGCAAGATCACTTGGCATGAGCATGGCCAGCTCAGGTTCAAGACCCTGGGGATGCCTGTTAGCTGTCAGGATAGGGAACTGTAGAGTTGTTATGCATATGTGTCCAGTCCATGACACAAACACATTTACTGACACTGCATTATGCGTTTGGAAAACCTTCCAAAATCAGAAGCATTTCTGTGAAGATGGCGTTGTCAATGCTCCAGCCTTCATGAGAAAATACACTATTTGTGACAGTACATATATACAGAAACCCAGATCCATACCCCAAAACACATTTATGTGCAAACTGAGCTAGAGTTAAGATCGAAGAGCCACAGTGTCAAATTCAGTTGTTCTGGAATGTTTATATTTATTACTCCTAATTCAGAATTGTATGACAGTTCGTGATGAGATGGCTATTTGTACAGTATAGACGTACGGAGATGTTTAATAATTAATATATGTTGTATTTATTCTTTTCATTTCCTCCTGGTGAATCTAAGTAAGCTCCACAGAACATGGCATTTCTTGTGAAATAGAGGGCACTTCCTATATTTTTATAGTATTGAAATATATGGGGCTTTTGGTGGATGTGAGATATAAAAGCATTGATCAGTTGATGCCTGGATGGAAGAATTTACAAAATAGTGTGAAGAGAGAGTCTAAATGTCTTTTACCCTTTGAAACTTTTGCTGCATTATTGTAGGTAAAAGAGAATATGAAACAGGGCTTCTGGCAGGTTCTGTTCAGATATGATAGTGTGCTCAAGAGTCATTGTAACTAACAGGGTGGCTCATGAACACAAACAACAACTCGTAGACCTCACATTGGTGCTTGTCTGGCTATGCCAGAACTCGCCTGTCAGCACCACATGCTTATTACCATCGATGCTCCCGCTGTCACTGGCAGGTGTGCCTCACACCCTCAGTGTCAGGGACAGGAAGGTCACCTAAAATCACCGCCTCACTGGTGTTGTCATACTAGGGCCTGATATCTGAGTTGATTTATCAGGACTGATGTTAACAGGCTTTTCTCTGAGCTAAAATTTTTTTTTTCTCATAGTTCCCCAAATACTTCTACGAAAAAGCTGTGCTTTAGTCAGCCAGTGGACCTCGTAATAGAGCCCTGGTCACAATGCAAGGATAAGTGATATGCCTCCAACGGTTTGCTAGGAAGGATTTCTTGCATTTTTCTAGCAAACTGTTGAAGGCATATCACTTATTAGTATTAGTATTTCTTATATATCATGTTTTAGTCATTTGTATTCTTTTTTTTTTAACCTTTATTTTTTTAATTTTTATTTTATTTTATTTTATTTTTTAATTTCTTTTTTTTTT
>PISX010033817.1:0-14681 GCA_004024625.1 Mellivora capensis | reverse complement strand
AAAGATACAGATGTGGTGAAAAGAAGGGCCATCTGTACCCCAATGTTTATAGCAGCAATGGCCACGGTCGCCAAACTGTGGAAAGAACCAAGATGCCCTTCCACGGACGAATGGATAAGGAAGATGTGGTCCATATACACTATGGAGTATTATGCCTCCATCAGAAAGGATGAATACCCAACTTTTGTAGCAACATAGAAGGGACTGGAAAAGATTATGCTGAGTGAAATAAGTCAAGCAGAGAGAGTCAATTATCATATGGTTTCACTTATTTGCGGAGCATAACAACACGGAGGACATAGGGAGATGGAGAGGAGAAGGGAGTTGAGGGAAATTGGGGGGGAGATGAACCATGAGAGACTATGGACTCTGAAAAACCACCTGAGGGTTTTGAAGGGGCGGGGGGTGGGAGGTTGGGGGGGCCAGGTGGTGGGTATTATGGAGGGCACGCATTGCATGGAGCACTGGGTGTGTTGTAAAATTACGAATTCTGTTACGCTGAAAAGAAATAAAAAAAAAAATAGTTTAGCCATACAGAGAAAACAGGGATTTAACTGGGTGTAGCAGTTAAAGGAGGATCATGATGGTAGATTAGCATTTTTTTTTCCTCTCTCCTTCCCCCAGTGGTGAATGATCTCATATCATGTAAATAAAGCAAACAAGCTTTCCATTTAATTTACAAGAAGAGAGTAAATAGCGTATGTATCCATTTTGGAGAGGTAATTTCTCAACAAACACGCTAATTATCAATGGTTATAAAGATGGCTTTGATAAATGAACTTTAGGTGGGGTTCAAAATAGACTTAGGTTAATTTGAGGTCACACCTACGGCGAGTAAGTTTCATCTCCCTTCACAGTCTTGTCGCTCTCCCAGGGTGTACAGAGCACAAACTCTCAGTCACAGACCTCATTGCTCATACTGGCTCAATCAAAGAGTAGCACAGATGGCATAAAAATATTCTGGGTAAGGTAAGCTGATGATAAAAGCGAAGCTAGATATGCCCCGCCCCCGGAAGTCAGTGAGTCCATATACTTCCTCCAAGATTACAGTAGCCTCCAAGAGTTTAAAATAAACAAAAACAAAACAAACAAAAAACAGTTCCAACTCTCAGGTCCATTTCCCTTCAAGATTCCTATCCCTTTCCAAATAGGTCTATCCGCCACCAGAGTTCTACATTCTCCTAGTTCTTATAGCTACAGAGCTTTTAATCTTATTTCCATCTCACATCACATCACTGTTTTCTCTTCATGGTTCTGGGTTAACTTAAAGAGGAAACATAATCTCTTTTTAAATTATTTCTCTGGCAGTGTGACTATCAACGTGTGTGGGGTAATGGGGAAGGGAAGGTGATAGAGAGAGAAAGGCTTTAAAAGTTGTTTGGTTGATGTAATAGTAAGAAATGCTAGATATTTCACACTGACCACTTTCCACCATAGATTTCAGCTCCCTGGCCAAGTAACAAACTATCTGAATGACTTCTGTGGGCTTATTAAGGGTTGAATTACTCAATGATTACCTTTAAAGTCCAGAATGTCAAGGAATTTATGTTGAGAAAAGTGACTTGGAAAAACTTTTTCTCAAAATTTCTTAAAGCATTAGAGACAATTGAAATACAATCTGAACTGGAAAATGCTACTTCCAGTTATCTACCACTTAGCTTGGAAAGTCTCACTGAAAAGCTGCCAGATCCAGAAGGGCAAGGATTGCATCTGCAGTACTATGCACTATGATTGCTTAACGGAGTCTGGAACAGACTCAGACATGTATTGAATGAAAAGAGAACTGTTTTTAGTTTAGGACTTTGTTTTGTTTTACATTATTTTCCTGTGCCATTTTCAGGTTTCTGCTTCTGTACTAATGCTGATATTTCTACTTCCTTCTATTTCTACTTTATATTTCCTATGAAGTTTGTGTGTGTCATTAATTGTACATACATTTTGGCTTTATTATTCAGTGAGGAGCACATTAAATGTGGTAGGACTGTGAGGAGTTTGCCCATCCAGGGAAGATGTTGGAGAAACAAACCAAACAAAAATCTAAGGCAAGTAGTTTGGGAAACACAGACTACAAAAAAAGAGGGTGATGGTAGAAAATGAAAACTCATCATGTTTACACTTTCTCATAGGAACTGTATTAGGTGTTTGACAGAAATTATCTCATTTAATCTTCAATACAGTAGGATGATCTATCCATTGTAATTTGTTTTTCAGAGACAATTTTAAGATCAAATAAATTTTCTAATTTTTATAATGTCACAAAAAAGTAGTAAAATATAATTCAAACTGAGGTCACTTGTTTTTCAAATGCCTGTGTACATTTCCATAATACACTGTACTGCCTTTTAAGAAAAAGAATAACTAAAATAAAGGTTTTGACATATATTTAAAATCTCTTCTTCCACATTTGTGCTTGCTCTTATAGTAGAAATACTTCCTGTGACTTGGATTGGCAATAGGAAAGGATATGCTAAGGTATGCTTTTTTAAAATACAAATTAAATAGCCAAGACTTGGACCCACAACTCCCACCATATGCAATAATTAACTGAGAATGAATTAAAAACTTAAATGTAAGAGCTGTAACTATGAAACTTTAAGAAAATATAGAGATACATTTTCATAATGATGGATTTGGCAACAGTTTCTGAGATATAGCACCAGAATTACCAGCAATAAAGATTAAAAACAGCTAAACTGGACCCTACTTTAAAATAACTTGTTTTAAATAAAGGACATTATCAAAAACATGAAAAGAGGGGCAGCTGGATGGCTCAGTTGGTTAAACATCTGACTCTGGTCATGATCTCACGGTCATGAGATTGAGCCCTACATGGGGTTGCAGCTCAGTGTTGAGTCTGCTTAAGATTCTTTCCCTCTCCCCTCACCTTCCCCTTATGACCACTTGCATGCTTTCTCTCTCAAATAAAAATTTAAAAAAAAAACATGAAAAGAGAGCTCACAGAATAGAAGAAAACATTTTCAAATCATATACCTGAAAAGGACTTGTATTGGGAATATATAAAGAATTCTTACAACTCAATAAAAAAAAGACAAATACCCCAACTAAAAAATTATCTGAATGTTTCTCCAAAGAAAATATATAAATGGCCAATAAGCCCACGAAAAAATTATCATTGTTAGTCATCAGGAAATGCAAATTGAAATGTCAATGAGATACCAGCTTATATCGACTAGGATGACTGTGATCAAAATGTCCAATAATAACATCTGTTGATAAGGATACAGAGAACTCAGAACACTCATATGTGGCTGGTAAGAATGTAAGTGGTGTACCCACTTTGGAAAAAAGTCTGAAACTTTCTCAAAAAATTAAATATAAAGTTATCATTTAACCAAGTGGTTCTAGTGCTATGTATAACCCAAGAGATAAAAATATGTCTGCACAATACCTTGTACACAAATGTTCAAAATAGTTTTATTCATGATAGATGAAAGTAGAAGCAACACAAATTTCCATGAACTAATGACTGGATAAAAAAATGGAATACATCCATATTATAGAGTATCATTCAGCCAAATAATAGGCATGAAGTACTGTTAGATGCTACCACATGAATGAACCTTCAAAACATCATCCTAAGTACAAGAAGCCAGTCACAAAAGATATATATTATACAATTCTATTTCCATGAAATGTATAGAATAGGGAAAATGTATGGAAAGAACAAATATTTGTGATTGCTGAGAGCTGGGGTGGTAGTTAGGAGGTCTGGGGTTTCTACTTGGGCATGATGAAAGTATTCTAAAATTGTGATGATGGTTACACTGTACTTTGACATGCATGTTGTTGTAATGAATCATTTGAGTTATATAAATAAAATGCAAGTTTTGAAATAATAATAGACTCATTCTGGTACAAATATAACATTGTATAGTGTAAAGGGAATAGACTTACATATTAAGCTCTTGTATAGATAGTAACAGATAGTAACAGAAAAGGATAAAGAGGTAGGAACCATTTTTTAAAGTCAAGCTAACAGTTAAAACCATAGCATGAAAAACTTTTTTTAAGCAAAAAATAAATGACAATAAAAACAATAAATCCAAACAGGACTCCTTTCTCTATGAATCTGGATCAAAGTCTAAAAATCCTTCAAAGAGAGCACTGTAGGAAGCCAGACTCAGTTAATTAAGGATAGAGAATAAAATCTAATACTTTGTCTATCAGACCTTGTTTTAAAATTCAGCTCATACTATGTGCCAGACTTGGAAATAAAATGAGCGACATGCTATCCTTGCCCTAAAGCAGCTCAGTATCTATTTTTAAGTATATGTGTGTAAGTACACACACAGTCATGTGTATATATACTAACATCAATACTGTGTTGGACATAGAAGTATTTTTGCTAACTACAGCAGGCTTAACTTTACTTGGTGGATATGAGGTAGAAGGAGATGGTCAGTATAGAGAAACATGTCCTATAAAGGATATTATTTGAGCCAGATTTTGAAAGATATGTAGTCATTTATTAGCTAGACAAGGACTCAAAACAAAATTTTAAGCATAGTGAGAACCAAATTCATATACAAATGGGGGTTTGGGGAAAATGACAAGGTAAGTGCTTAACTTGTTAGTGAGGGAAAAAAAATCCAATAAATAGTCCAAGTCAGGGGTGCCTGGGTGGCTCAGTGGGTTGGGCCTCTGCCTTTGCATGGGTCTTGGTCTCAGGGTCCTGGGATAGAGCCCCACATTGGGCTCCCTGCTCGGTGGGGAGCCTGTTTTCCCCTCTCTCTCTGCCTGCCTCTCTATTTGTGATCTCTCTCTGAAATTAAACCAACAAACAAAAGTCTGGAGTCACGGCGCCTGGATAGCTTAGTTGGTTAAGCAATTCAGGTCATGATCTCAGGGTTGTGAGATCAAGCCCCACATCAGACTCTGTGCTGGGGTTGGAACTTGCTTAAGACTCTCTCTCTCCCTCGGCAATCCCCCGCAAAACCTGATTTAAATCAGGTGCTAGCTAGATTTTGGTTCTAAAGTATGCAAGATACTCAAATTATCAGATTATAGCAAAACAAGATAAACATTTTTTTTATTGCAACCTACTATAAAATCCAGCACTGAGGCACTCTAAATAGATTATACTGATCATCTCTTTAACAGTACTACATCAAGTGAAGAAATATGTTCACACCAGTGTAAGTAATTCTTCCAAGATCTAGGAGATAATCACGGTAGACAAGATTCAAATCCTAGGAAATGACTTAAAAATCTAGGGTTTCTTCCATATGCCTCTCTGCAACCCAAACCACCCTGATATATTACCGGACACTTACAAGTGTGTTCGTGATCTAGAACTAGACAGGCTCATCAGTTGAAACAGATTCTCAGCAACAGTTTTGGGGTAGGTATTTTGGGCAGGACATCCAGGTCATTACCACAACACGATATAAAGGGATTTAGTCACTAATCTTAAATGGGAAGCTGGCACAGATGTAAGGCACAGCAACAAAAAATGAAGGCACAATAAAAGAGATGAAACAAAGTGAGGAAGCACTGAAATTCTAGAATTGAGCAAGTCAGAGATCTGGAATATCATCTGGACGCTTTCCAAATTCCCCTCACAGAAGCTGGAAAATTGGAAAAATAGACTAAATTCTTTGTAAGCAATAGAGATGCTAGGAAGAGAATTAGGAAGGAATCTAGCACCTGAAATTAAGCATGAAGACCAAAAAAAAAAAAAAAGGCAACAATTTAAAGAGGCAGTATGAGGTTTCATAACCAAATTACAGACATACAAATATTACATAGTATATTGAACTGCAAGTTTACCATGATTTTGGCACTGATCCAAAAACATGTAAAATTAAACAGTAACAACAATAACAAGAGCAAAACTTTCTGTTGTTCTTATAAGCACATTGCTGGCAAATGGTGTGAGCTGGAGCTTAAACAAGTCTCCTACAGTTCTAGAGCTGATCTGGAATTATTAACAGGGACATCCTGCTTATAAGTGAAGATAAGTCTGGAGACTACTCAGTATGAACTGGGAATAGAGGTCAATGGAATACATGAAATCACAGTTCTGTAATTATAGGCAGAACCAATCAGAACAGTGTGTGCTGAATGCCAATGCCTGGCCAGAAGGAGTGAATGTGGCTGAAATCCACTCATGATCTGCATACCAAGCTATGTACCCCTGTTTGGGTTTGAATCTGCCCACAGGAAGGAGAACTAGGGATTATCTGCCAAGCAGCAACCCTTGATTTTAGAGGGCCTTAAGGTAGTGCTTTTTACCAAATTCACCTATGCGAGACTTTTTTTTTCCCACCAAAACTCTCCACAATCTGGCAACAGTTCTGATCCCAATACATCTTGGAATGCACTGGAAATCTCTAATCCCAAATAAAGGATGAATTGGAGAATGTTCCTCAACAAAGACTTGGAGGCTTTAACCAAGACTCCTGAATTAGTTTTCAGGGTAGATAATAGGCACAGAGAAAATGGGAAGGAGACACTGTTATCAGAACTTGAGAATATGGAAAGAATGACAAAGAAATTTTATTAAAAAATAACAAGAGATCTTCAGTCATATTATTTTACTCCAAATCCAGATCTAATGTCTATTTATAGTAAAAATTCAAGAATGTTAATTAACATCTCTCTCCCTAAATTCTCACCTGTAAGTGGAGTGAATAATGACCCATTATTCAAAAGGTTTTAATAAGAACAAACAAGGTAACACATGGTAAATGTTTAGCAAAATGTATGGTAGCAGGAAAGGACTCTTTCCCCTTTCTTGTTCTCTCTCATTTGTATATTTACCCACCCATACATATGCACACACACATAATTAACTTGAGCAAGCCATTAAACTTCTCCAAGTGTCATTTTTGACATTTTTAAAAGATAATATACTCTCTTAAAGAGTTATCATGAGAATTAAAATACTGTAAATTTATTAAGCTATAAATCATAAAGCATGCAATTACCAATACAGAAGAATGGGCAGCAATATTATAAGGTTATGACATAGAAATAACCAATATATATTCTAATTGGGCAAAATATGTTAATTTTACTGAAGTTTTTAAAGCCCAACTAGCTTTCTATATTCAAGTAGAACTTCAAATAATATAAAATGCAGCATAGCTGTCAAACAAAGGTAGGAATTTGGGAAATGAACATGTTTGGATGAGGCAATAGAAGTGGTATACGGAATAATTAAAGTGGAGGTGAATTTAGGAAAAGTTTGCAAACTGACCATGAAGTACCTCCAATTGCAGGTAAAGAGTCCACTAGAATCAGATAGCAAATTAGGTTTGATTAGCTCTTTGAAAAGATAGCATTACATTAACTCAATTTACCAGCAATAAGACAGCCAGAGAATTGATTTCCACTTCCTGCCACCTACTTCATAATTTCGTTATAAATACTGCATGGTATGATGTGTAAAGAACTAGTATATTCCTGGAACTCGATAAATAATAGATATAATTATGAAGCATGTAGGAGGTCATTTTAAAATATACAAGATGAAATCTTTTATCTGTAGATCGTAAACCTGTGAAAATTATTATCTCAAAGGATTATGCAGATTACACATTATGTATACTGCTTAACATCTCAAACCTTTAAATTTTATACCTTTAAACAATAATTAAAAACACTGTTATCCTAGTGAGAATTAAATAATGTATATGAAAGTCTCTTGCTGGTTGCAAAGTGGGATTTTAAAGCAATGATTAGTTCAATGTAAATTGGAATGAGGATTTTTTTTTAGTCATAAACCCATAACCAGTTCATAAAGCACTATAAACTCAGTTGGTAAAGGCTTTCTAAGCACTGAGAAAGTTTATGAAGCTAATAAAGTTAATCCAGAGTTTTTAAAACTTAGGTGAGATTTTAGTTTGAAGTGTCCAAGAGTTGAAGTCATTTTTTTCCCCTAAACTGACAAGCACTTATTGAGCACCTACTATGCAAAAGCCCTTTGGTATCTGCTGTGACAACACAGAAATAACAGTCACAAATTTTGTGCCTGCTTCGTTTATCTTTCCGGTGAAAATTTACAGCCTTCCCATTTGCCAAGATACAGTGCCTGGAGGGAGCTATCCAAGCCCTACTGAGGAGTCTGCCAAGATGTCAAATGGCTTTATGCTGGTTTCCCGGGCCTAAGAGAGGTGCTGAATTACCCACATTTCCTTGGGGATATGTTGCCCACAGCTCTCAGTTCAGGACATCAATCAAGAATCAATTGTGCCACTTCCTCCCCATCTTCCTGCCCTAGTTCTATCAGTAATATCCTTACGTCTCCCCCAGGTTCATGCCTTGGCCGTCAGCACTTACTCTTAGACTGCCACTCACAGAGAGGCAAAGTCAACCCAGAGCAGTGCCGGTCACAACCCCTCTGGCACCAGACTTCACTTCCACCATGGTTACAGCTCCTACAAATTACAGTTGCAAAGAAAGCCTAGACTAAACACCACCAATATAATTTCTTCTTTTAAAAATGAAAATTTCAAATACCCAATGACTTACTATGCTGTGCAATTCCTTAAGGCTGATTTCTCTTTGAACTGGCTAACTTTACGTGATACAAACAATTGCATTGGCCTATGAGTTCTCTACTAATTCCCCTAAATCAGTGCTTCCCACTCAGCAAGTCTTTTTGAGAGTCGACTGACTTTTAGTAACACTAATAACTATGAGATAGTCCTTACTCTAGAAGAGCACTTCAAGGCTCTGAGAGTCAACTAAAAATATAATTGCAAAGAGACAAAGCCTGATTTCAGGGATGCAAGGTTGCCTAGGATATCAGTCTATACTGGACAATAAAGAATATGGAGTGTTAAAACATCTCTGAGAATATAAAAAGGACAAAAACACAGCAATCACCTGTGTATCCAACCAGAATCACATAAAGGTAGTTGGAAAGAATGCTTGGATAAGTCATTGGGCATGGGAAGACACCATCTCCAAGGGAATGCTATTTAGGCTGAACTGTGCTGAGCTGTGTTAATTGTGAGATTTTTATTTTACTTGATGGAGCAAATGTTTAAGGGTCCAGAGTTAACTAGTTACGAAAGATGGAGGAGAGGTTGCGTGCCACAGTAAACATTCTTCTACCATGTTCTACTTCCACACTGTACAGTTCCTCTCCTGTGAATCAAAATTAAATACTGATTGAAGATTTAGCTTTATACCATCCTTTTTCCCTCAAAAGGACCACCACACCACTTATGGATATTAACATCTAATAAAATTCCTTCCAGACTTACTGGTACTATAGAAACAAAGGAAAGATTCCACTGGACTCCTACCAATAAATTTACAAACCTCCCCATATCTTACTGCTACTTTCTAACCTGGGGAGTGTATCTGTTCCTCTGTGATACAGGTGTCTCTGCTTGTGCTCTGGATCTCATCCCCTTCTCCTTTAAATCCACAACCTTCATTTATCTGTATTGTGGCTGTCATTTTCTATCCCCTTCTTTTCTCCCCCACCCCCACTACTTTTCTTTTTTTAAAAAAATATTTTATTTATTTATTTGACAGAGAGATCACAAGTAAGCAGAGAGGCAGGCAGAGAGAGAGAGAGGAAAGCAGGCTTCCCGCCGAGCAGAGAGCCCGATGTGGAGCTCAATCCCAGGACCCTGGGATCATGACCTGAGCCGAAGGCAGAGGCTTTAACCCACTGAGCCACCCAGGCGCGCCCCCACCCAACTGCTTTTCTATTCTGGACTTTTCCCTTGGGATAAAAAAACAAGTTCTCTACCATGGACAGTAAAGCACTATGTGACTTGGCTCCTGACCTCCCCTCCAGCATCATCTCCTCTCTATCCTCTGGGCTACAGTCTCCCTGATTCTCAGACACATAAGTCTGTCTCTTCTCTGGACATCTACACTTGCTGCAGTCTCTGCCTGTGTGAGTCATCCAGTAATCATTCTGCACAGCTATTACAGTGTTTACACTAAAAACAAAACAAAAACAAAAACAAAACAAAGGAAACCACACTCTGATACACAGCTTTGCTCTCTATTCTAGTGGTACTTGGTTGATTACCACATTGTTTTCAAAACCCATTTATCAAAAATCTAATCCTACAGCACCTGGGCCATCATTTTTCCTCTTCTCATCATGTTTTGCTAACAATGGAAATTGGAAGTGGGTTTTATTGGTAAAAATTAATGGTACTGAAGATATGTGGATTAGCTAAATTATTTTAAAATTATCTCTATCTTCTAAATGAAAAGGGAAATTGAATCAAGTAAGGCCTTCACCTTTTAGAGATACTAAACACTGGATTCTATGATAACCATATTCAGCCAAATTTTTCAGAAGATTTTCAGAAGATATTTCTATCTAAATAGATTTCTATTCCTATCCAGAAATATCTAAGTATTTCTAAAATTTCAGAAGATGACTAGAAAGTTAATTAAGCCTAAACACAGTTTGAAAATTGTGTCTTAAATTTTTTTTTTTATTCAAGATTTATCAGAGCACCTAAAAACTGAGAAATAAGTCACTGTAGATTAAGCAGAATCCCTACAGGAACTTTTATTTTTTGATTCCTGTTTCCTAGGATATTGACTCAATAACTGATTATATTCAGAGTCTCCACACATTTTACTGTCACATTTAAGTGAACTTATTATTCCAATGACTTCAGTGTCAAAAGTTTATTATTCCTTGAACTCTTGTCCAGGCAAGTAACCTTATTGTTCATATAAGAACTTCTCAAGCAACTCACTGACTCTTTGATAGAAAGCATCAACATGTAGTTTACACTCAAAACTCTTGCTTTGCTCTTTACATCAATACTAAACTAAGATATCATAATCAATACAAAATCCTAATGAAGTCCTCACTTTGAAAGACCCACCTTAAACCAAACTGAGGTCTCAATAAAATATGATTTTGCCATTCTCTCTTGGAGACACCACCAAAGCTATGCTGAAGTAGTGTTGTCCTTTACTGAGGTGAGAAATAAAGCAAGCTAGCCCCTAACACATTATGTTGGAGATTTTCAACTGTATGCAACCTGATATGGTCTAAAACTAGCTTTTACTTTGATGGAGAAGAAAATTTGAGGGGGTGGAGGGAGTAATTAGACTTTGCCTATATCTAAAGTTTGGCAGCATCAATATTTGCCAGAAATAACTAAGTAACAATAAACAATAATCAAGTTAAGTTGTGCCAGATGTTAACAAGGCCTATCTTAAAATGTCACACTTCAAAATGGCCTTTTCTGACACTGGATCCAAAGTTGCCTACCCATTCAATCGCCATTCTATCAACTGTTTTTGCTGTATACTTCATTACAATCAGTTAACATACATTTTGTGCTAATGGGTTATTTTGTTGTTGTTTATGGATTTATTTGCTTTCTCACTCATTCGATCACTCCACAAATACATGGCTTACTAGATGGCACACAGTACTGTGGACAATGAGGATAAAATATGTTTATAGCCACTTAATAGCCAGGATTTTACTTCTTTTCTTACTTTGCTCATACTTGTCTGTCAGAACAAAATATGTATTGGCACATGAGTCTCTTGCCAAAATTTTTTTGAATGCATGAGTAAAGTAAATGCATAAATAAAATATCCACTCGAACGATATACAAATTTAGCCTGCACATGTGCATCAGGCTTTTCTCTGTGCCCAGACCAGCCTTCTAACCCCAGGGTGCTCCTGCCTATTCCTCTCCACCATAATATGCATCTCTGGGCCCGAGGGTTTTCTCCATGTAGGCTAGAAATGAGAAATGCTTATACCTGCGCAGAGCCCACAACCAATGACTAAAAAAAGTTAGAGTTTAAGGACCCTGGACAGATGGCCCTGCTTGTGTCTTAACACTAGAGGGTAAGTTGAATGCTGGTTTTCTCATGATTTCCTCACAGATTAAGGTCCAGTCATATAACGCCAGTTGCCTTTACAGTGTACCATGTATGGGACTCCTCTTCTTATCTTCACTTCATTATTCTGATATCAAGTCCTCCTTCACCTACCAAATAACTCACTTTCATTAGTATCCTAAGATCATGGTCTTCTCTCGGGATGTCCAAACTAAAACACCCAATGCCCAAATACATTGATTTAACTTTGTAAGGATACATGTGCTGAATGTTAAGTTAGCATCTAGAAGAGGCATTTGGTAGATCCTAGGGTGTCAAGTGACAGCTTAGCTGAGTCTCGAAAGAGGCTCTCTTCTCTAACAGAATCTCCCCTTTTTCTTGGCCTTCATATCCTTCTGAAAGTATTCTAATTTACTTTATTCATTTTCAGTGTTCATTTTAAAAGCTTTCTTTGTTTCACTTGGGAAAGAAGCAATACACAGTCTCTTCTCATTTAATCTGCAGACTCAGATACCAGACTCTTCTACAAATTGAAGAGACATTCTCAAAGAACTTCTGAAATTCTCTCATTGGATGTGCTCATTCAATAATTAACACTCCCACACAATTTTCAAAATTTGTTTTTGGTTTGTGTATTTAACACAGTCTTTTTTTTAAGGAATTTTAATCTTTGTTAAGTCACATCCTTAACTGTGCATTTTATAGTGTTATGTATTTAATTATAATTCTTATTGCACTAATTAGAACCATTATCTACCATGATCAAAAACTAGTAATTACCTTCCTACACATAGCATTATACAAAGCAAATCAACTGTATCATGGTACTTAATACCCAAGGCACAAGGTGTTAATATACACAAACATCTATAATAATACTTGTATATTACACAATTATTGTGTTGACATTGTATTAAAAACTGGTGTATCTTTCAGTAAGGAAAATATTAAAATTCAAGTTTTGAAAATGTCTTGTCACTCTATCAAAGAGTTTGAAATTTGACAGAAAATTAGCTTATTAATAAAATTTTTCTCATAACACATTAACTATATAACTTTTCAGCACCCCACTCACTCATTACAGCCCTTCGGCTATAGGATAAAAACCAAAAAACATGAAGTGTTTATGTTACCTGCACAGGTTTGTAAAAATAATCTCCTATATATATGAGTAAAGTAAAAAAACAGTATCTCAGTAATTCAAAGCTACAATATTAACTCATTAGCAATTATTTGGATATTTTATGTCAAATAGATTTTATTTGAGTTATATCAGTAATTGTTAACACTGAACTTCACTTGGTTACTAACATAGAAATAAAGAAGTTTAAAAAAATAGGACTTACTATTAGAAAAGATGGAGAAATTCCTTATTATATTTTGAAAAAGAATGAATTTCAAGCTATTTTCATGCCATTAAAAGTATAGGGTTAGCTAGTTGGGTGCAATATCTTCCATTACCTTTGATGAGAGAAAGTAAGACTATCAATTCCCTGTTTAGGTGAATACTGTATTCTTGGGATCAGGAAGGAATGGAAAGCACTATCATAAACCCAGAATTCCAATAGTAGGACTTAAGTGGTTTTAAACATAGCCTCCAAATTCTTGTTCTTGCATCAAGAGTTGGGGTCTATGGTTTTCTCCTTGAATATCAGGTGATTTACAGCTGCTTTAACCAATAGAAGAGTGATGCCATGACTTCCAAGTTAATAAACACCTATGTAATTCTCACTTTGTTCTCTCTAAATGATTGTTCTCCAGAGGTCTCCTCTCAGGAAGTTCCCTCTATGAACTCAGGCACCTTATGAAGAGACCACATGCAAGGGCTCCAACTGAAGGCCTCAGCTGAAGTTTCAGCTGATAGGCAATATCAATCACCAGACATGTGAGTAAAGATGTTTCCATGTAACCCCAGCCCCCAGTTATCAAGTTACCTGAAGCCATGAAATTCATCCCAGCTGAGAGCACAGATATCCTGGAGAAGATACAAGTCATCGCCTCTAGGTTCTTCCTGAATTCCTGACCCACAGATCTAAGAATATAATAAATAAAATGGTCATTCTGTGTGACTGAGTGCTGGGGTAGTTTGTTATACAGCAATAGTAACAGGTACCATGACTGAGTTCTATCAGTATTTATAAATGCAAAAAAAAACCCAAAAAGCAAACAAACAAAAAAACCCACACACCTAAAAACAAAGACAAAAACAACAAAAAAACAGCAACAAAAAACCTCACAAAAACTAGCCTAACACTTTTACATAAGTGTATCTTTTGATCACCAAAAGGGAAAAAAGACTATAGGTTATTTTGATTTCATAGATCAAGAACTTGATTGTACTGTAATTGACTTTTTAAGAATCTTACATGTTCTGGGGCATCTGGGTGGCTCAGCTGGTTGAATGTCTGACTCTCAGTTCAGCTCAGGTCATGCTCTCGCAGTCTTGAGATAAAGCCCCATGTCTGGCTCCACACTCTACACAGAGTCTGCTTGAGATTCTGCCTCTTCCTCTGCACCTCCCCACCCCCCACCCCCACTTTCTCATATTCTCTCTCTCAAAAATACCCCCCAAAACCAACCAAACAAACAAACAAAAACCCTCATGTTTTCTAAATGTCACATTTAATCCTGGGAAGCAAGCTCAGGTCTTATTCCAAATCTGTTGCCAGAGTTGTATCTTCACAATATGTTCCATACAGGTATTACTGACTGGCAACCTATCTATGATGCTAGACAGAGAATTCTTAATTGTAAATACCAGTCTGATTTGACTATTTTCAAGTAATCTTATACAAGGTAGTTGTATAGTTTTTGCGTGCATGTCTCCAATTTTAATGGTTCATAGGCATGTATTCTCTATG
>PISX010033816.1:0-14651 GCA_004024625.1 Mellivora capensis | reverse complement strand
ACACACACACACACACACACACCCCACAGGGCCCTCTCTCCTTCAGAGGGAATGGTTAACAATCCATACAGAGTAGCAAACTCAAGGACATATTTAGCAAGTCTTGGGGACACTAGTGACAAAGGCTTGGGAATTTTTTAAAAATACAAGTCTTGTTTCAGCCCTCTCCTCAAACTTGCTCTGAAGCAACAGACCTCACCAGGTTATCAGGAAGCCTCAAAGTGGTTGTGTTAGGCTCCTAGGTAGTAGAGCCAAAGCTAAAGATTGGCCTCCCCTGGAGGCAGACGGGCAGACCCCTTAGGGGAAAATTCATTCGGTATTTCTGTTTCTTGAAGGCTTTTCCAAACACAGATCAATCTCTTTTACCTGCTTGGTGGATCAGCTGCACCCAAGGCTGTGATGACCTAGGCCAGAGGTCATCTCTTGTAACCCCAAAACAATCAGTCCCTTGGCCACCACCATCCCACAGCCATCTTGATTCAGACTTATTCACTGGCAGGCCCAGAATTTTCCATCATCCTGGAGTCCTATGCCTGAAGCCCAGCTCTTGCTCCTATTTGCTGTGTGGTCTTGGGCAGGTCACTTCTTCTCTCTGAGCCTCTGTAGAACTACTTGCTTGGAAGGGGCAGTTTTGTGGGCCTGGTAGTTGGCACTGGCACTTCAGGTTGCCAGTGACTCATGTCTTTTCTTGAAAGTATGTTTGGAGTGGAGCAGAAGAACCGCTCTTGGGGTTTGGTATGGCTAAGAGGAAGCAAGAGGGAGTTGGAAGACAGCCCTGGAGCCCCTCCACGCTTCTCGTGCCTTCTCTTGTAGCTGCAGGGTGTGAAGTAGGCTCCATCAGCAAGCAATGGACCTGTGAGGCGGCGTATGCTACCCTGTGAAATTCTCTAAGAGACTAAGGGTGCCCAGCAGTTGCTCTGTGCTGCTCCTGTGGGGCTCCCACCCCAAGGCCCTGGAGCACCCCTTTCAGGCCCAGGGGCAATTCCTTGAGGGACACAGTGACCTAGGCTCAGGGGTGAGGGGGTGCAATGTCACCTGAGCAGGGGTCCCCCCGACATCTAACAGGACACTGAGCGTGGGGTTGGAAAGGCCAGGAAGGAGCTATTAGCTAGGACAGAACAGAACATCAGATGAAAAGCCAGATTACAACTGGGTGTGTATGTGTGTGTGTGTGTGATAATAACAGTTATTTATTTATGCATTTTTCCCTCCTCCTCTTCTTCCGTTTGTGCCTGCATCTTTGCGTGCAGAGAAAAGTTGAACAGCAGGTCCCGAACCCAGCAGTTAACAATGCTTATCTCTGGGTCATGAAACTTTCACATTCTTTCCTTTTCCATTTGTTTCTTTATACACTTTTTCTTTTCTGACATGCATCACATATTTAATAATCAGTAAAATCCCCAATAATGCCTGTCCTGCACCCTTACATGTAGGAGTGGGAGAGGAGAAGGCACAGTGGGCTGCCTTGGGACAATGGAGGCAGCTGGGGAGAGGGCCAGGGACCCCAAGGCTGTTTTATATAGGGAAATCAGGGAAGGCTCCTCTGATAAGATAGGCTTTGGAGAGAGATCTGAAGGACGTAAGAGAGTGAGCCTGTCCTATCTGGGAGAGAGTATTCCATGAAGAAAAAACAGCAAGGACAAAGGTCTTGGACTTGAATTTTATGGCTGGGCCTGCCTTCCCCATCTTTAACCCTTGTGCCAGGGCTGGAAAGAATAGGAGAAAGCATCTCACTTTCTAAAAGTGTGCTTCGTGGAGCAGCATCCCAGAAAAAGCTCCAAGAGATAAAGAGTCCCATCTGTACTACCCACCCCTGGAACAGATTCACAATGACAATGACTTAGTCAAGGCACTGAGAAATCATGCAGTAAAAGGAATTCATCCAATTTTCTTGCAGTAATTCTAAATATTTCACCATGATCCTCCTTTTTGCTATAAATCTAGTCACATCTGGCAGAACCCATGTACTTTATGAATGCAAAATGAGGTCCAGAGACCTGAATTGACGTACCCAGGTTCCCAGAGGTCCCACTTTTATGCTTGTAGCTAAGAAGGCTCCACGCCCTGCTCTCTGGACTCACAGTCAAGCCACTCTTCTAGAAGCTTTTTATCCATGTTTAATAGCCTAAGGGGCCTGTTTGAGCTTCTCTGAAGCCAGAGGAAGAGTTCCCCTAAGGGAAAGACAGTTACTCTCTCCCCATACTGTCATTTTATTTAGTCAGTCTTATTATTATTATTATTATTATTATTAAGTAAGCTCTAGCTCTAATGTGGAGCTTGAACTCATAACCCCAAGATCAAGAGTCGCATGCTCTACTGACTGAGCCGGCAAGGCATCCCTTATTTAGGCATCTTTAGGTAAAGACTAATTTAAATTGGGCCTTCATCTCCATGGGTGCTAACAACGTATGTGTCTTTTCTGAGCCTGGTCTCTTAGTACATTGCAAACACACTCGTGGAAAACCAAAGATACTTTAATTGGCCAATAGCAACAACCTGAACTTCCACTTCAACACCCTACTTCTTGTAGAAGGCTGAGAACCCATGGACTGGGTAGTTTTTCTTCCTTGCCTAGGGACAGGGTGGCACTGTGACCTCACGCTCATTTATGAAGTTTTTGAGCATTTTTTATACCTGCTTTTCCAAAAGACAAGAGCCTCTTTTAGCACGAGGTACCCCATGTAATGTGGTTTCAGAGGCTGGGCTGTGGGTCAGGCAGACATAAGAACCCCAGCACTGTCGTCAGTTGGATGCATGACTTGAGAAAGGGACATCAGTCAAATTTAGAGTCTCTGCATCACCATCTGCTCAACGGGGGCAGTCATTCCCATGTTTGTTGCAGGGTCATATCCCTCCTCCTAGCTGTATAGTAACTGTGGAATGGGGGCAAAAAGGAGTATGTGGGGGTGTTGAAGCAGAGCTGTCCTCCTTTCCTTGACTCTGGAGCTATTTCTGTCTGAAGAACTAGGACCCATCACTGTAATCAGGGCACCCCCAGCCCCAGGCTATGCTGGAGACTGGGTCAAATTTAATTCAGCTTTTTTTTCACACTTAACTTCAGTTTCATGTAACTACCTCCAGGGCAAAACCCCTGCTGCTCCCCTGCCTGGCATGCCCTCCTCAATCCTCCATACCTTTAGTGAACAGTGGGGCCTTTGCCTCAGGCCTCCATATGCCCTTTTCCCAATAGCTCAGTGGTGCTTGGTGGCACTGACCAGTTTCCTGCTCCACCCAGGACGGGAGTCCCTGGACAGCAGAGGAAGCAAGAGCTTAGGGTGCTCAGCAAAGCAGGAGCACAAACGGCGGCAAAAATATTTTAAATATTTTAACAAGAGTTACTCCCCGCCTCGCTCCCAAGGTTCTTTCCTAGCATAGTTAGCTAAGTCGCTAGGCTGGGCCCCTGCTGGCGGATATTGACTAGAATGGACTAGTCAATCTAGACCCAGCTACTGCCTCTCATGTGGCCACAAGGGGGCGTAAACATACTGCGGGAAGCACCTGGGCATCTCTCACTTCCCAGAGCTGGTGGAGGGAGTGTGTGTGTGTGTGTGTGTGTCTGTCTGTCTGTCTTTCTGTCTGTCTACATGCACACACATCCCTCCACAACACTGTCATCAGTGGAGAGGCTGACTAATGCCATATTTATTTATTTATCACAGAGAAAGAGAGAGAGTGTGTACAAGTAGGCAGAGTGGCAGGCAGAGGCAGAGAGCGAAGCAGGCTCCCTGCCAAGCAAGGAGCCCGATTCAGGACTTGATCCAGGACCCTGAGATCATGACCTGAGCAGAAGGCCGTGTCTTAACCGACTGAGCCACCCAGGCATCCCCTGACCAATGCCTTTCAAGGGGCCTAGAGAGTGGTGCACAGTCTTGGCTCGGAGGTAGGCCAGTCCAGGCCCCAGCTCCAGCCATGTGACCTAGAGCAAGTGTCTTCATCAATCTGATCCTCAGTATCTCATCTGCAAAATGGAAATAAGAATGGTACCCACTTCAAAAGGTCTTGGGTCAATTCATGAAATGAGTTAATTAAATGAGTCCATTCATTAAAAAGAAGTTATTTCATAGATTGTGTTCACTGGTGGGTCACCCCACAGGCACATGGAGGCTGTCTCAGAGGAGATCCAAAGGAAGGTGCCTTAAAAGAATTTGTTAGTTAATACTTTATTGAAATAAGTGTGAGGAGAGAAATCGGAATTATGTTTACCTTCCTTATAGTTACTACCACTTTAGTAACATCTTGCACTGTTTTTGTACTTAATTACCAATGTGTACTTAATTACCAATTACCAATGTGAGGGCCCCATAATCCTTTCAGTGTGTGGCTTAGGTGTAGTCCTTGAGGGGCCCAGAGTAGTTGATAACCAGGAAAGTGTAGGTCCGGTGGCATCCTCTGAGGGAGGAGCTGGGTGAGAGGCAGCAAAGTTCACACGGGGTCCGCAACCCTCCATCCTTAGAAAGCAACCTATTCTCTCTGGAACTGACTTTGGAGAGGCCCAACCTTAGAACCCCCCATTAGTGCTCTCACCTGGGCCCCCACTTTCTTCAGGCTATGCCCAACCTTCTACCCTCTCACCTACTCAGGTGCTCCCTGTGGTCCTTTGACCTCCAGATGGCCTCCTCTTTTGTGTCCTCGACTCGTGGGACCACCTTGGAGAGCATTTAGGGCATCTCAGGGCACCTATCACATGGTTGGGGAGACTCCGGGCATTCGGGGTTGTCAGTGGTGCTAGAAATCCCACAAGGCAGTTTGACACAACAGAGAATTGTCCAAGTCCTGCCCTACCTTTGAGTGTCTCACCTGGATGTTCAGACAGGTGAAGAATCGGTTTATCTTCCTTAGAGCCTACAGCTTTTTTCCTTTTTTTCAGTTGAAGTGTAGTTGATAAACAACGTCACAGTGGTTTCAAGTGTACAGCAGTGGACAAACCCATACATTATGTTATGCTCAACACAAGTGTAGGACCATCTATCACCATATTACACTATTACAATACCATTGACCATATTCCCTGTCCTCATGTTTTATCCCCATGACTTATTCACTCCATACAACCTGGTTCCGTTTTATTTAGAAACACAGAGTAATGCTTGCACAGTTTTAATATAAAACAAATTATTGTACTTTGTGTTGTTTGGAATTTTGCCACTTATGTCTAATCTGTGGGTTGTTCTGCTCATAATCTTGTGAGACAAAATTTCACCCCCTATGAGTTAAAATATGATGACTTATAAAACATTGTACAGTGGATAAAGTTGCTTTTCAAATTCAGTGAGTAGATGGAATCTTTTCATGTCTGTTCTGAAAAGTACAGGAGTTGTTCACTATCTAGGAAAATCACACCATGATGGCAAAATACTCATGTCCCTCTCCTTGGAATGAATTTGTAGCTGCCATGTTGTGAGGCCTCTGTATATGGGTATAAACCTCAAAAGATCTCATCACATCCTTGTGAGCTAGCATTTGCATTCCTGATACACGTATTATTTTATTGAAAAGTATTTGTTTATTTGTATATTTATTTTTATATATAAACATGTAATATAAAGGGCTATCCTTTATATTACAACTAAGGCATTTAAGTGATTTTTCAAAAAATCAGGTACGTAGATAAATTGTGTTTTCTTTGATTTCCATTAAAGGCTCATCAGGGGAGGTATTGCATTTATATTATAAGAAGTAGTCTCTGAAGGGTGCCTGGGTGGCTCAGTGGGTTAAAGCTCTGCCTTTGGCTCAGGTCATGATCCCGGGGTCCTGGGATGGAGCCCCGCATCGGGCTCTCTGCTCAGCGAGGAGCCTGCTTCCTCCTCTCTCTCTGCCTACTTGTGATCTTTGTCTGTCAAATAAATAAATAAAATATTTAAAAAATAAAAAAATAAAAGGTACACTCTGAAAAAAAAAAAAGTCGGCTCCGAGAATCTCACAAACATAATATGAGCCAAATCGTCAAAAGCTAGGAAGGTTTCTGAAATGAATGATTTCATTTGAAGTTCAAAACCAGACAAATGTAATTTATGCTCTTAGAAGTCAAGATAGTGATTAGTTTTGGGAGGTAGGAACTTGATGAAGACATGGGGGTTTGGGGAGTGCTGGAAACATACCTTGCTGGTCTGGATGCAAGTTCCATAGGTGTGTTCAGTCTATGAAAAGTGGATAACCCAAGTCTCCTTGAATTCACATCTGACAAACCTAACTGAGGGACTTTCTACTACTAACTGGCCTGTCCTCTCTGACTGTTTCAGTGTCATGAAAGGCAAAGACAGATGGAGGAACTGTCCAGAGAAAAGGACACTAAGGAGACTGGACAACCGAATGGAGTACATGATCCAGGACATGATCTGGGAGTTTTTGTCATTGCTGTTGCAAAAGACATCATTGGGACAATTGGCAAAATATGAATAAGGTACGTTGATGAGGTCATAGTAACATAACAATGTTAATTTCCTGCTTTTGATTCTCATACTGTGGTTACATAACGGAATGCCCTCATTTTTAGGAAATGCACTGGGAAAATTCATATATATGGAGAGAGAGAGGAATAGAGAGAAAGCAAATGCGATAAAATAGGGGGTCTGGTGACAAGTCTACAGTATATTCAGTGTATTATTATTTTTTTAACTTTTCTAAAGTCTGAAATTATGCTAAACTGAAAAGGTTTTGGGGTAAGGGATTCTGGGTCTGCTAGCAAAGCCCTAAACATCAGCCATCCCTATCTCTCTGTTCCTGTGGCTACAACCACAGTTTTCCTGGGTGTCAGTGTGAATAATCCCAAGCCTGACATTTCCTGACATTCCAAGTCTTACGGGCCACAGGCACTGAGGATCTATCTCTGAGGGTCTCAGTTTACGGTAAAGGCTTAGGAAAGTTGGCTGAGATTGGTCAAGCTTTTGCCTGCGGCCAGACACCTGACTTTCTTTCTTCAGTGTGACATCTAACCTCAGGGGGCACTGAGATTGAAGCAGGTGCCCCCAAGACTATAGAGCTGGCTGTTGCTGCCCTGATCTGAGCCCGTGGAGTTGCTAGAGCCACCACTGGCACCAGCTAAAGTAGCCCGGTTGACGTAGGGCTCCCCTACCCCAACCTGGGGTCATAGGGTCCATGTGAGCAGCTCTGCACCTAGTAGACCCAAGCTGTAACAAGAGGGAAGAGTTCCCCTCCCGGTACCCTCTGCTGCCCCCAGAAACCACAGGCTTCTAGATTTAGTACTGGGGCCAGGGTTTCAAAGGCTTGGCTGCCCCCAAAATATCTTTTCAGCTCACCTGCCTCTGCCTGAAATTAAACCATCAGAGCTCTGCTCTCCTAGGAGAGAAGTCATTCCCAAGCACTGACTTCTGAAGTATAGATGCCGTTGTCATATGGGGCATAGTTCATGGACTTCGATATGTGAAACACAGGAAATGTCTTTATTTCCTGTAAACCATTTCAGATAAGCTCTGAGCCCACATTAGCTGGGCTGGCTGGAAATTCAGCCAAGGTAATCCCGTTACACTGATGTGCATAGGTCTGGGGGGCTTGGGAGACTCTTCCAGTTCATCTGTCCCTGCTGGTTTGGGCCCAGCACCTTGGCCCTTGTAGTTTGGCGGCACAAGGGGTGACCCACAACCTGAGATCCAGAGCGTCATCTGGCCCCCAACTCAGCCACAGCTTGCCTCTACTTCTGGGAAATCTGCTTTCTCTCCTCCCTCAAGTCCTACCTTAGACCCCTCAGCCCTCCTGCTGACACATTGTACAGATGTGGAACTAAGATGCAGAGAAGAAGTCACAAGGCGGACTGAAAGGGAGGTGATAAAATCATTCCCCCAGAAGGTGGTACTGCCTCCCAGGGGCACCTGCATTTCATCAGGGGATCACGTCAACTGAGCACTGAAGCTCCAGTGGCAAGATTCCGGGCTCCATGACAGGCAAGCACACGGTCATTCTGTGTACAGGTCTTCCTGCTGTGTAAGGTTCTCCTGAGGAGTGAAGAGCACTGGACCAGGAGTCATAAATCCCAGCTCTCCCCCCAGCTCACTTCGACAGACTCTCTTCCCTCTTTGGGCCTCAGTTGTTCTATCTGCATAGAGGGGCAGAACACGAAGTCCTTTGGTGTGGATCCTCTGGGAGTCTCTGAGCAGTTTACTGATTCTTACTATGGCTTCCTCAGGCTGAAAAAGTTATACCCTCCAAACTCTACCTTTTTTTTTTTTAAGATTTTGTTTATTCATTTGACAGAGATCACAAGTAGGCAGAGAGAGGCAGGCAGAGAGAGCAGGGGAAGCAAGGCTCCCTACTGAGCAGAGAGCCCGATGCGGGGGCTCGATCCCAGGACCCTGAGATCATGACCTGAGCTGAAGACAGAGGCTTTAACCCACTGAGCCACCCAGGTGCCCTCAAACTCTACTCTTGAATATGCGGGTACAGTAGCAGCAGCAGCAAGGACCTGCTTCCCAGTTCCCTGGGGAGGCCTGGGAAACTGGAGAGACAGGATGGTGTGCCCGCTGGAGCCACCATGCCCAGAGCAACCAAGGACTTGCCGCTCATAGCAGGAGCTGAGGGGGGAGGGGGAAAGAGGAGGAAGAGCTCCTTCCTGAAAACCTGAGGGACCCCTGGGAGCCCAGACGACCCTCTAGCCCTGTGTTCCTCTACCGTTCCCGAAATGCCTGTCCCAAGAGAGCAACTCAGGGGGACCGAAGAGCCACCTGCTCACCCTCCCAAGCCTCTGAGGACAAAAATATTTGAATTGCAGCTGAAGGGATTTAGATTAGACTCAGAGACTGCCAAGCCAAGAACCGCCAGGGCCCAGGTGTGAGTCCATTCCACCCGGCTGAGGAAGGGCGGCGGGAGAGCCTGAGGAATTGTACCTGCCAGAATTTGCACTTGAGCCTGTGTTGGAAGGTGGAGTCAGGCCAAATGATTCCTGGTGCTTTCTGAGCCTTAGAGAGAGTCCTCTTCCTCTAACCTGGGAGGCCCCCAGCTCTTGCTCCAGACCTCCAGCAGCTCCTCACGCCACCTGGATATACAAGGTCAACTTTTCCCTGGCACTGGAGGCCTCCAGAGCCTGGGGAGCCCTGTGGCCCCAGCCACACATGCCCTCTTTGTTGATACATGCTGGGTCATAGCCAGGCCTTCCTCTTGGTCCGGTAAATGTTCACCATTGCTGAGACTTCTGTGCCTCTGCTGGGGTGCCAACTACTTTGGCTTTGGACCCCTCCTCCAGGAAGCCCTCTCAGACTAATCAAGTCTCCTCAACCAAGCCAGTACCCTTCTCGGGGACACGACCACCTTCCCCCACTCTTGATGGTCTCTTGCGGTCAGTTCCTTGCTGAGGGTCTTGGCTTTTTTTCCTGGAGAAACAGCAAAGGTCCTACAGAGTGACCTGGGGCAGGGCCAGCCAGGTTGGAGGTTTCCTGGAGGCAGGCCCCGACAGAGGGAGCCAGTTTAGCATCAAATGTTCTGAAACTGCTCTTGTGGAGGACAGAGGCTTGAAGCAGATCTGGCTCATTCCTGCCACCACCTTGCCTGGCTACCGGCCCAGCTGGAGGGCCTGTTTGGACACCTTGCTAGCAGACGGCCCTGCAAAGGGAAACATCCGTTTTGGGCTGTGCTATCCAATGTGGTAGCCACTGACCATATGTTCTCTTAGGCACTTGAAACGTAGCTACTCTGAACCAAGCTATGCCGTAAGTGTAAAGTGCACCCTGGATTTCAGAAATTGAGCACAAGGGGCGCCTGGGAGGCTCAGTGGATTAAAGCCTCTGCCTTCGGTTCAGGTCATGATCCCAGGACCCCGCATCCGGCTCTCTGCTCCGCAAGGAGCCTGCTTCCTCCTCTCTCTCTCTGCCTGCCTCTCTGCCTACTTGTGATCTCTGTCTGTCAAATAAATAAATAAAATCTTTACAAAAAAAAAAAAAAAAGAAACTGAGCACAAAATGCAATGTGAAATATCTTGTTATTTTTTTCATACGGATGACATGTTGAAATGGTAATTACTTTGGACATAATTAAGTTAAATAAAATATATTATTCAAATTAAATATACTTAATTCTTTTTTACTATTTGTTTATTTATTAATATTTCCTCACTTTCTTTTTTTAAGTTTATTTATTTACTTAAATCTCTACACCCAATATGGGGCTTGAATTTACAATCCCAAGATCAAGAGTCCTACGCTCTACCGACTGAGCCAGCGGGCACCCCCCTTTTTTTACCTTTGAAAGTAGAGCTGCTAGAAAACTTGAAATTACATATGTGACTCACATTATATCATTTCTGTTTTACAGAGGAGAACACAGGCTTCCGAGGACTTGAGTGACATGTGTACAATGCCCAGGTATGAAGGTGCCCATGCATCTGCCCAAGTTTGTGAGCAGAAAAGGCTCCAAAAGGGATGCATGCCCCAGGCCCTGCCTCTGGCTGCAGGACAAATACCAGAACCTTCCAGGCTCCAGAATCACATTCCCCACTCCCCTCGGAATTGTGACCAACCAGCAGTTTAGTTTTCCTTCAAAGGTAAGCTCAGAGTTGATGTTGTGACCCATGGACATGGGGGACTCCTAAGCTGTCCTGGCTGGGCAGATGCTGTCATGTGACCCCATCCTCAGGCCAGCCCCAGCTGCAGCGAAAGCCTCTGTCCTGCCCCAGGACCTCTCAGCTTGGACATCAGTGGGGCGCCCTCCCAGACATGACAGCGGCGCTATCAGCTTACCTTGCACCTCAGACCCATTTCTGTCTGTGTCCCTAACCTTCGCTCAGGCCACAGGCCACTCTCCTCACAGACGAGCACTTTAGCAGATGGGTGTCCCTGGCTAGCCCTGTGGGGACTCCGCAGGCCTCTGCCAGAGTAACAGCTGTAGAGGTAACTACAAGGTTGGGAGCAGGCCCCCTGTAGACAGAACCTCTGGGGCCAGGTCTTTACAGCCGCCCTATCTCCTAAGGCCCAGAGAAGAGCTGCTCTGAGACCCAGGGCCTGGTTCTTCCAGGTTTGGAGGGAAGACAATGCCCCTAGCCTGGGCAGATTCAGCAAGCTGTGGCCACTGGCCTGGTCCACCAACCCAGATCTTTTCAAGGGCCACCCTGGCTGCAAGGGAGGGCTGTCTGGGATCTTGGGAGCAAGCAGAGCCCATCTCGTCTTGAGCGCTCTGCGTGTGCCCTGCGCCAGCTCCAGGAGGTAGTCTTGCCCTGGCTAAGGATTGAGGACACGGTCCTGGGTCCCCTGAGGCCAGGTTTGCTGGAGGCATTTGGGATCCTGCTGGGGCATCCCATTTGGACGTAAAAGGGTCAGATCTTGGGCTGTGATTATAAGGAGGCCATTTTTGATTTTTAAATAGTTTTATATTTAAAAAATGAGATAAGGGGAAGGATTTAATGGGTGAGGATTCTTGGCTGCCTTGGGATAATTACTCTTAACCCAGCTCCCATTTCTCAAGTCCCCTGTGGTGCCAAGCCTGTCATGCCACCATCCCTGGGAGGGGCTGGCCAAGGTCCCTGGCATGGCCAGCAGCGTCAGCCTGTTGTTCCAACTCCATATGGCCACCACCATGCCCACCACTCCCTCCCTTGGGCCCAGTTGCTGTGGCATAGAGCTGGAGAGTTACAGGACAGTTCCAGGTTTAAATCCCACTCTACTGCTTGCCTACTTACCTTCCCTCAGCCTCATCCTCCTCATCTGTAAAATGGGGGTGAAGACAGTTCTTGGATCCTCAGGAGAGAGTCAGGCACCTGCCCAGGGCCCTTGGCCTGCCTTCGGAGGCAGCTTTCCTAACATTACTTCTCTGGGGCTGCCTGTGCTCGAGCTAAGCAAACGCCGTCCTCAGACGGTCTCCGCAATACAGAGGAAGAGAGTGGCCCTTATATCAGGCCAGGGGTGCCTGGCCTCCCATCGAGGGGCCCTGTCCCTTCTGTCCCCCAGGCTCAGCCTCACTCTGGAGACAGGTTCGTCCTGAGCATGGGAGTGAGAGGGCCGCCGACCAGAACAAGCCTTTCCCTTCCCCACACCCCTGGCTCGAAGCTAAACATCTCAGACCCAACTCCTCCCTTTTCCTGTGGCTTCACCCAAAGTTCAGAAGTACCCCGTAACGCAGGAGTGCCCTTCTGGTAATAGTGACAGTGACAGGAGCCATGGTGAAGTGAGCAGACAGATGTGCCAGCAGCCCCTCCCATCTCTGCAGCTCAGCCTCCCTCCCACGGGTGTTCAGACAGGCCCCCACCCAGCTCTCCAAAGGCCTTGACCCAGCGCCTCCTCAGCAGTGCATCTCTCTGCTTCACAGTTGCTGTCCCGATTGTCACTTCTCCTCAGTCCTCAACCCCCTGCCCGTCTGTCTGGGTTACAAACACCTCCCAGACACATCATCTGGCATTACAGCTGGGGCTTTCCTTAGGGAGCCCTCCAGATTTGGGCTGGACTAGGGCAAGGCAAGGAGGCACTTAGAGTGCAAACTTAAGGAGGTGCCCACTCGCAGGCTCCTATAAATGCAGGGCCGGGCCTAAGGGTGCTTGCCTCATCCTGGCTCCAGCCCTGCTCAGACTCCTCAGCAGCCCCCAGTGGGTCCCTTTCCCCTGGTGTTTTGGACCCCATTCTGTGGCTTTTCTCCCACCTCTCAGAGGCTCCTGCTCAGGGTTCCCTCCTGTTCCTCCTCCAGTCATCCTGGGCCCCCTCTTTCGTGTGTACCCCTCCGCTACAGCCTCTAGACCTCACTATCACCTTGAATTAAGATATGCCAAAGCAGCCCAACCCTCTACCTTTCTCCTGGCTAAGACCCCAACATTCCACTAATTCTTAGCACTCTCCTCCAGGGCCCTGTGAATGCTGCGTTCACCTTGGTCAGCTCCTGCCCAGGCTCCCCAGTCCAGGTGGAGGCCCTACCCTTGGGTCCCCTTTCCTTCCCTGGTAGCCAAATCCTGTCCTTGGGCTCCACCTCCTAAACTTCTCTCATCTAGCCCCCTGCTTCTCACCTCTACCATCCTGTCCCCTTTTTCCTGGCCACTGGCCACCACCTCCTCTCTGCTGCACTCCTGCATGCTCATTCACACCCCCCAGGGATCTTCCCCGGTTCTACATCTGGCTCTGCCCTGCCTCTACCCCAGACTCTTTGTGACTCCCCATTAGCCTCGGGAGAGTCCCAGCCTCTCCCCCAGGGCCCCAACACCCCTGGTCCTTTTCAGCTCCACACTCTGGGCTCTCTCTCACCTTTAGGCTTGCACACCTGCTTCCCCTTGGCTTTAAACTTGCTGGTCCCTTCTCTCTGCTTTAGAATACTGACTGGAGTTTAATTTAGATGAGGTAGGCCTTCCCCCTCTTCTCTGCTTCCATGGCACCCCCCACCCGCCCTCTATATAACCCTCACCCGCTCAGTACCCATGTCTCTCCCCATATACCCCGCTTGACTTACCACTGTCAGTTCCCCCAATGCCTAGGACAGTCTTTGATACAGCCAAGACACTCAGTGGGTATTTGTGGCATGAATAGATGAGTTTATTAATAATTGCATGGATGGATTGTCATGTAGGTGGCTTTGGTGGCCGGGTAGGGATGAGGGAAGATACTACAGAAGCTGTAGCCAGTGTCTGCCCATGGCAGCAGGTGGCTGGAGGGAAAAGGCCATGTCATCTCCAGCAGGCTGGGTGCTGATTTTAATGGCCCGGCAGTGAGGTGCGTGCATGGCGGAGGCCTGCAGAAGAGGTAACGCCGAGAGGGCAGCCCTGCCCACCTCTAATTATTGCTTGAGTCTTTCTGGCAATGCCAGCTGCCTGCCCCGGAGAGCTCGGTCTTGTCCATCACAGTGTGAGCTCAGGGTGGGGCTGCTGCCACTGCAGCAGAGGGGAGATGGGAGAGATTCCCAGGGGCCTTTGGGTCTTGGAGAGCAGAGGCAGCCTCAGGCTTGGACCATGCTCAGCTCCTGTCCTTCCTGTCCCCAGCTGAAGGGTGTCCCCTGACTTGAGGGTCCCATCAAGAATCCTCCAGGGTGGCCAAGGAGCAAGCCAGCTGAAGTGGGGGGTCCACAGCACCCCCCAGGCAGGGAGCCTCGGATGGTTTGGTGTCTGCTGACGTGGAAGCCCTTGGGAAAATGGTGCTCTAGTGGCCGCCTGGGCAGGCGGGCAGCTCAGGCCCGGAACGAGGCCTTGACCACACGGCCCTTCAGTGGCTGTGGCGGCCGGAAGTTGTTCACCATGTGGATCCTCTCATCGTCCTCTGAGGTGAAAAGTAGGCTCCGGAACTTCTCCATCTTGAGAAGATGGAAGAGATACTCAGGGCAGAATGGGGGTGGTGTGGTCCTCTCTGATCCCAGACATATCATCTGGCCAATCAGCTCCACCTCTCCCTCCTCTTGCTCCTAGGTCTTGTCCCCACTCCTCCCCACTCGTTCTTTCTTTGGGATCCCGACCTCAAATATTTACCCACTAACGGCCCTCTGAACCTGGGCCCTGCTCCACCTAGCTCCAGTTCCAATTCTGTCTAGCTAAGACTTATCAACAACTGCAGGATTCAGATTCAAACACAGTAGGTAGGGGTGGTCCTAGGATCCAGGGACCTCGCCTCTCAGCCTGTGCTGAGGTCCTAATGACTTACAATCAAGTGAACTCCCAAAGTATCTAAATGTGAAAACAAAAACAAACAAACAAACAAACAAAAAGAAAGCAAGCAAGAAAAAGGAGGTTGGGTGGGTGGGGGGGGACA
>PISX010033815.1:0-14678 GCA_004024625.1 Mellivora capensis | reverse complement strand
AAAGATTTTATTTATTTGACACAGAGAAGAGAGAGAGAGAGAGGGAGCACAAGCAAGGGGGAGCAACAGAGGGAGAGGGGAAGCAGGCTCCCGCTGAGCAAGGAGCCTGAAGCGGGACTAGATCCAGGACCCCGAGATCATGACCTAAGCTGAAGGCAGACTGTTAACTGATGGAGCTACCCAGGTGCCATGAAGTTAGCAGTGTTAAAAATATAAATTTTGGAGGTGAGGAAATGCAGATTGGCAGTTGGGGGCCCAAGTTATTTGGTTATGGAAACAATGTGGGGAATAACCAATGACAGATTCAACCAGGGTAAGAAGAGAAAAGGTAAGAAGAAATTATACATGAGGAGAATTCCCCAGGAAAAGGAAGAATTTGGGTGATGGTTGGAAAACTGAAATGGAGATGTAGGATGTGGGTGAAGGGCTAATAGTGACGCTATTGGATGACAAGTGAGGAGAAGCATTTTTGAGAAAAAGTTGGTGAATTCCTTATTTTGGGTACATAGATTTTAAGATGCTAATAAAGCAACTAAATTTTATACTGTTCCCCAAAGTCATCCCAATAGGTGGTAGAAATAATCATCCAGAGCCATTTAATCACAGACCCAGACCTTCAAGAGCATATCTCTCCTGTGAGCCAGATGCTATTTTTGACTACCTACTCAACTCCCTTGCTCAAAAATATTCAATGCCTTGTGAATTAAGTAACACTTGGTTCAAGATTAAACTTTGAATCAAGCTAAAATCTCAAACATGGCCAGGTTTTTCAGCAGTATCACGTCTGTGCCTAAACCTCCAGCCTGTCTGGCAGCACCACTCATCACCATGGTGATGCCCCACGTCCCTTTTACAGTGGCTGGTTTGGGTTGGCTGGTCAGTTTTTCCTTTAACATCAACTGGAATGCGTTCAACTACCCCAACCTTCTGTCCTTCATTCCTCTTTTATTTTATTCTTTCTTGAACTCACTCAAGTCTTAAGTTCAATAAAATATTTGTGGAACATTCCATCGGTTGCCTAAAGTTGGTTGGTACTGCTATCACTAATATTCTCAAGAGAACACTGTATAGTTCTAGCATTATCAAATTTTAATCTTCTGTGTTAAACTAAAGCTCCATAATAGCAGAGACAACATATATTTTGTTTCCCTTTGAATTCACAATTTTAGCAAAATAGCTAAAACTTAATATGTATTGAATAAATATTTGGTGAATGATAAAAATAAGAATAAGCCCAAAGGCCAATTTTATTTATGATCTTAGATGCAAGAAATTAATAATGGGATAGTAAAAATTATATTTAACAGTATAATAAAAGAATTATTCAACACAACAAAAGAATTATTCAACACAAGACAACAAACTTCATACCCATAAGTAAGAAGATAAGAAGTGTATCTAAGATGATATTTCTTCATAAAAAGTAACAGTAAACAGGATTATAGTGAAAGGTAAGGCTTTTGATTACTGAGAAAAATAAAGAAAATGTATACTATCACTACTTTATTCAATGTCTTAGAGGGTGAGCTAATACCATGAGATAAAAAAAAATAGAATTTGGAATATAAATATTGTACAAGAAGACAAACACATCTTCGTTTGCAATTGTTATGATTACCATGTAGAAAGTTCAGGAACCTTAGAGAAAACAATTTAAATCAAAGGATAATTTGGTGAGATCAATAGAAGAAAACAGAAAAAGTATAAAAATACTCTAAATTATAATTACAAATATACAAAACTTACGTCCTATCCTAATATGCACGGAGGACCACCATGTGAGATTCGAAATTATGGTACCTTTTTTAGGGCTGTAGGAGATAAGGTTAAATCAATCATCTATTCTGAATATCATTTTTTGGATGCTGACTGTGAGACATGAACATTCCTAATTGCTTTATAACTATTAGCTTGTTCAATCAATGTAACACTTTTTTGACAAGAATCACCTACAAATACAGATACCAAGACCCAATGTTTAAGCCGCTCAACTGTGATCAGGAAACCTGCAAGTCCGAGAACAGGGATACAGAGGTGTCTTTTTTTTTTTTTTTTTAAGATTTTATTTATTTATTTGACAGACAGAGATTACAAGTAGGCAAGAGAGGCAGGCAGGGAGAGAGAGGAGGAAGCAGGCTCCCTGCTGAGCAGAGAGCCCGATGTGGGGCTCGATCACAGGACCCTGGGATCATGACCTGAGCCGAAAGCAGAGGCTTTAAAGCACTGGGCCACTGAGGCGCCCCCCAGAGATGTTTTCTTGAACCTCAAGCGCGTTTGTAATGGAGCGAGATCCTGGAGGCAAGGACAGATCGGGAGGGGAAATGCATTGGCTTTAGAACCTTTAGTCCCAGGTTCCAGGGACTAGCGTCATGTTCCCAATGTGGATGGAGTCCAGCTGCGTTCTGATTACTTCCACTAGAAATTCATCTCAACCGACTGGCCTCCACAGGGGTTCCATCAGTGCTTAATAGAAAAACACCAGGGTGGTGTGAGAATAGACCGTCTTGCACGAGGCCTTGTGTGCAAGCTACTGCGTTGCCTGGGACCATCACCCCTGGATAGACAAGCAACTCCAGGAGCTGTTTGTGTGCTGGCGAGGGAAGGCGCAGGTAAAAAGAGCATTAATGCACTTTTTTCTTTGTTTTAATTTTTGTATTCTTTTTTCCCTTGTAGGTGCTTTTGGCCAAGGAAATGTCTTGAGCTCACTGCTGCTGTTTGCTGGGCTGGCCTTGCTCTGCTAAAGTCCGGGCTTTGACTTAGGGTCAGATTAGCACCCCTGAGCTTCATCGTTTTGGGAACAACATCAGCATGGCTCATGTTCTTCTTACGGTAGAAAGGCTAACATGCACGAAATCCAAGCCAAATCATTTTGGTGAACACTTTATTTGTAAAAGGAAGTCACTTGGGCAAGTCCAAAATCAGGAAGAGGAAGACATATATCCCACTTGGAGGCATTATGAGGTTACAGAGATATTAGGTTGCAGAGAAAGGGTTCAAGGAAGGAAGAACAGTAATGCAATGCACCACTCCTGGTTCAGATCAATGTTGTAGAAATGGAAAAATGTCAAGTCGTACTGTCCTTCCCAAAATTCAGCCACATCAACTTTACCCACAAGATATTTTTCTGTATCTCTACACCACATACATAATTGCTTGCTATTTTTGTTTTTATTGACTGTTTTGCAAACCTATAGAAATCTACATTAAAAAGGACCTTTGTTTCATCATCTGAAATGAGAAAAGGCATTTTCCTCACCATGAATGCAATATCATTATAAGAATAAATTATTTCATTTAAATTATAGCAAAGCACTCTGAGTATCAGAGCTGCTGAAACTCTTTGCTACATATGTAATTAGCAAGTGCTCTAGAAGCATAACATAAATCTTTCTCTTTGAAGTCACCAGGAGAATTTCAAAGAAATGAACAATGATGGTGCTGTCATGATTTATTTAACACCCTGTCTAGGTGCCACCTTAAAATAAACTCCTGTATGGACAAAACCAATTTATATGTCACACATTAGGGAATTTCCCATTACACATATGGGGAAAACAGGGCTCAAACACTCTGAGACACAAGGCCAAGTTCACAAACAGTATCAGAGACGAAACTAAAGCATCATCCTCGTCCCTAAGTCCCAGAACAGAGCTGACTGTGGCAGATTGCCTCAAAGTACTTCAGGGATGAGTTATCGCTACTTAATGAGGCAAGATTTAGAAAGAAAAAGAGAAACATGACCAGAGTTGATATGGGGGAAGTCAATGAGACCAGGTTTTGTTTATGGCTCTGGCACTGATTCATTGTTTATCCTCCAGTAGTTCGATTAATCTTTCTGTGTCTCTTGTTCCCATTTGTAAACTAGAGGTAATGAATGGGTCTTACAGAAATGATAGGAGGAATTAATAATAAGATAATGCATGTACCGTGCTCTGAACTCATCGAGGAAATGACTCCGTGGATAAATGCAGCATGTTGCAGTCATCAGGTAGGCAATCAGTGGGGAGAGAGGACAAAGGGTGGAAGGAAGAGAAAGAAAGAAGAGGATAGGAACAGAGCAAGTACAACAAAATGAAGTGGAATCCAGCGGATGAAAAGCAAAAGGGAAAGGAGGAAAGAAAGTCTTTGTCAAAGAAAAACCTGTCAATTCGCCACCAAAAATTCTGTCTCAAATGAGACCGGCAAACATATCAATTCTTTTTCTTTCTCTCTCTTGCTTTGCTATATATAAAAAAAAATGAATTTTTATCTTTCTAAAACTGAGCAATTTTTTAAAGATTTTATTTATTTGGCAGAGAGAGAAAGAGAGCAAGCACACATAAGCAGGGGGAGTAATAGAGGCAGAGAGAGGGAGAATCGGGCTCTCCATCAAGCAGGGAGCCCGATGGGGGGCTCAATCCCAGGACCCTGGGATCAGGACCTGAGTGGAATTCAGACACCCAACAGACTGAGCCACCCAGGCATCCCTAAAACTGAGGAATTTCTTTTTTTAAAAGATTTTATTTATTTATTTGAGAGCGAGCACAAGCAGGGGAGGGGCAGAGGGAGAAGCAGACTCCCCGCTGAGCAGGGAGCCCAATCTGGCACTTGATCCCAGGAACCAGGGACCAAGACCTGAGCCAAAGGCAGACACTTAACCAAATGAGGCACCCAGGTGTCCTGAAACCGAGCAATTTTTAGTGGAAATATTTCAATAGCACAATAAACCAATGCATCGGGAACCTATGGAAAGAAAAAAGAAAGAGTTCATTAACTTGAAGACGCTCCTTCAGGATAGCTCCCCTAACACATTGGAAGGGACTCCAGGTCTTAATGGAAACTATTTGTTAGGGTTGTTCCTTGAAGCTAGGGAGCGGTGGCCCATGCTGAGGAAGTTGAAATCCCTGAATTTTCAGAGCAGATGGTTCAGGAAGTGATTAAAGGACTGAGAAAACTGGATCGTCTTGTGAATGTTACATGATGAGAGAATGCTCCCCACATTGAAGAAGCCCAGAGGATTTACCCAGAATGTGCTGGTGAGAAGGTTCCTAGAATTACTGAGAATTGCAGTGATGACCTCCACTGCAAACCAGAGCTGATGGTTTGTTGGGAGGGGAGCAGGGGTAGGCGCAGGGCACAGGGTCCACTGATAGAAATGAGGACGATGGAAGATGATGGGACCAAGAAGCAATAGAGGTCAGGTGGATGCAATTAACCACCAGAAGTCTAGGGGAGGCAATTTTGCTAAAAATCAGGATGGCTTCATCTGCTGAATGTCTTGGAGATGATTAGTAATATATAGCACCCTTAGAGACAAAATAGATAGGCAGATAATGAGGGCATCACTTATTATATGCCCTAAAAATGTTTTTTAAAGAAGAGTAAAGGGTTAAAGGAAGTTACCCTATTAAAAAGTAAAGATCTATTGCCCAAGTCCTAGAACTAAAAACATGCCAGTCAATAAAAAATTTTGTTCATTGAAAAATCTAATATTGGGCTATACCCTGGCAGGACAAAGCAAAAGAAAATAATATCAATATCCAGAATGCAAAATGTTACATCATTATAGGTCCTACACATATTAAATGTAACTAGAATATTGTGGAATAACAATTTCATGCCAGTATTTATGCTTATAGAAATATACAGATTCCTCAATAAAACAACTTAAAATTGACACAGCACTAACAGAATATCTAAATGGATTTAAATCTATTAACAACAATTATCTTAACTCCTGTCCCCCAAAACAAAACCATTCTCATCCCAGATGCTATCAGTAATAAAAATCTCCAAATATTTAAGGAAGAAATAAATGGAATCTTGCACAAACTCTTTGATAAAGTGGAACGCATCCAAATTCACTTTATGATGCAACAGAAATAAACAAGCCAAATTCAGTGATACACCAAAAAGAAAAGAGAAAAAGAAATAAACCATAATCAAGTTGCACTTATTCCAGTAATTAAGTTTGGTTACCACAGGGAATCATCATATTTCCCATATTAATGAAATTAAGGAAAGAAAATCTGATCCTTTCAATGCAAACACAAAGTATCTATGTTAAAATTCAACTTCCATTCCTGCGCATACCATATGACCGGATATTCCTCTTATCTCATTAGTGAATAATAGACATTGACTCACTAGGTCTATTTACTGAAGTAAGTATAGGGAAGTCAGGACAATAAGATGTTGAAAATATAACTGTACATATTTTGTGTGTAGCATTCATGCATCATGATTGACTTGCTGTCCACACTACACCTTATCCTGGTGGCCTCAGCTGTTTGAGACTCAGTATGCCATGCCTCTTATCCTAATAGAGTATATAATTTCAGGATTGAGATCTTCCCCATAAGCCTTACCCTATGACAGTGAAATAGAATATTTATTCTCAAGTATTAGAATATATTATTTCTATATTCTGTAACTTAGATATGATATGTCTCCTTTCCCATACAGAAAGGTTGATTTTTTTTTAATGTCTTTAGGGGATTGGAAACAAAGCAATGACAGTATTTGGAAGTATATTATTATTCTATTTAGGAATTTCTGCTCTCAGAGAATTGGTAATCTAGTTTCTGAATCACTTCATTTTAATTGTGGGCTATTCCTTAGAGATTTTTCCAGTAAAGCCTTATTTTACAGATGGGAAAATTAAAGTTATTTGATGTTATCAAGCAGGATTAATTAAGACTGAGTCTGGATGAGGACTTAGAAAATCTTGGTTTCTTCTAATGCTCTTTTCCCTATGCAACAGATGATCTTCTCTATTTCTCACTGAATTAACAGAAGGGGTAATTATAAGATAAATCACACTTTTAAAACCTCAAATGAAATAAGAATAAATTAAAATACATTAGAACATTCAGAAATTTCTCCTATTTGTTTACTTTAATAATTCCCTAGCTAATGGTATACAAAATACTTGCTTTGAGTTAAAAAGTTTAAGGATTAAAGTGTGCTCTAGGGATTAAAAAAAATACCCTCCAATTAGAGATAGTTTATATAGGATGTATAGAATGTGTATACTCTGGGAGGAAAAATGGTGTTTTGGGATGCACGAAAATACATATTGTTGCTTGCCTGAGATCATCTTTTGATACATGAGTCTTCACCCCTGAGCTACAATGAGAGCACGAAAAATAAAGAAAACTTCATTAGAAAAGGAGTCAGCAAGCCCTAAAAGGGGAGCTCTCATACCTCAACCTAAGAAGTATATCTCATATTCCTTAACAAGAAGAAGCTTACTTCACATACCCCAGCAGGAGGAAGGCAGAATTTCTCCTTGCCCAAGAGCCACCACACCAAGAAACTACCACAATAAGACACCATCCCACTAAGCCCCTGAGAAAGCCTGTCGATCCCTCCTTGCTTCCTCCTTCCCCCATGAAAGCGAGTCCCTTTCCTCTGTTTTCTGGACTTGGAGGTGCTTTACTAGTTTGCTTATCCTGAATTGCAGTTCTTTGCTATTCCATGAACTCGTTTTGCCGGGAAAATAGCTAGCTCTTTTGTATTTTTAAGGTCAACACTACCAGTTAAAGATCTGGTTTAGGAAGACATAATCTCCCCTTTCATCTATCCAAAAACCACTTCTTGGCAAAAGCAGAGGAGAAGCACAAGCAAATTAACCTTGGCATGAGAGAGCATGAAAAGTTCAGAAAATATCAAGAGGGCTGAGTTTGGAAGAAGCATTTAATGCAGTTGAAAGCCGGCGGTTAGAGGTGTAGGTGGAGCTCGGGTAAGAGAGGCTTCGGTGATAGTCATTAGGTTGCTTGCTGCCCAACCATCGTTTTCCTCTGACCACATCGCAGGACTGTATTTTCTAGCTCTATGAGACTAGATCTGACTCCAATACTGCGGAAGAGAAGTGACCATGAGGGATTCCTGGCCAGCGCATTTGATTTCTGGTTAGAGAATGTGCGGAACTTTTTTGTTCCGGTTTGATATTCAACAACGTTCAAGAGGGCGGCTGTCCTGTCAGCCGCATTTCCTGAATCAGTATATTAAGTAAAGATTCCCTTGTGACCCATGATGGATGCGTTACATTTGTGAAAAAATAAAACTGTTTTTTCAAAGTTTTGATTTGGGGAGTGGCTATTACCATGGTACAACCTCGCCTGCCTGAGACAGTTTCATAAGACATTTTGGAATTTGGGGCTGTATACTGGAAACCCACAGAGGAGTCTGTTTAAGCTGACCCAGGATGTATGACCCTGCCACTCCGATGCCCCCTGAAGGGAGAACTTGCCACTGCAACAGGGCTGCTTCTCCCAGCTGCCTCAACAGGAGACTTTGCGCCAGGCACAAGCAGCTCACCCAGGGTCCCATCCTTCTGTGGGCAACTGCACCTCGTGGCTCATTGGGACTGGCTTTAAAGGCTTGAACATTTCTGGCTGATTCTAGACAACTTCCATGAGCGGGTTTGGCTCAGTGCTGCCTGAGGAGTTGGTGGAGGCTGTTCCTGGGCTTATATCACAGCTCAACCTCTCCCCAGGCCAAAGCTGCTTCTTTCCACTTCCTTCCTACAGGTGGACACCAAAAACAACCAATGGAATTCTGCCAAAACGAGCGGTGACCGGTGCCAACCCCCTCCGGAGGACATAAGAGCAGCCTGCGAAGACAGGGGGAGTTCCGGCGGGCCACCTGGGCTCGCCTCGCCCCCTGGATCCCTCAAGCTCTCCCCAGGAAGTCTCGAAAACCAAGTGGAACCACCAGGCACCTCCAGGACAGATGTCCGGCAGGCCCCAGCAAGACTTGGAGGAAAACATTACTTCGTAGGCCTCAGAGAAAAGCATTACATCCGCCTCTGGAATCCTGCGGGACCAGTCAGGGTCTTCGCGGGACACAAACTGGACCCTCAGGGAGCTGCAGTTAGAAGCTGACATGCGTCCCCCCCTCCTCGGGGTCCCTGCGCTAGCACAGCGGCCTGGAGCCCAGCGGCCCCGGAAGGCCGGCGGGCTGGCCGGGATGCTCTGTTGGAAGCGGCCGCGGCCGCGCTGCAGGAGGACCCACAGGCTCGCACCGCGCACCTCGAGGGCTAACGTCCCCTGCCAAGGAAGCTCCAAGAGCGCGGCCTCCGACCTCCAGTCCGCGGAGGGGACGCGAGTCGGCCCAGAAGAAGGCCCAGGGGGCAGGCGAGGGCCGCTCCGTCTTCCGCGGGTCGCGCAGCCTGACCTGGGACACGCTCGGTGTCCCACCTGCACCCTGCCCCGGAGGCCCGCAGCAGGCCTCAAACAGCTCTGAGCGCACGGACGCAGAAGCCTGGCGGCGACACCCTGCGACGGGCCGGCGCGGAGCCGGAGCCCACGAGGACCTGAGCCGGCAGCGCTTCCGCGGTGCTGACATGAAGCCCCGGCCGTGGCGGGTCGCCCCAGGAAACAGTCCTCAGCCCTCGCGCCGTCTGGCAACAAGATGTGCCCACAGCCCAGGCCGCAGGCCGCCTCAGCCCGCCATGGCGCGGGCGCGCGTGTCCCCACCAGCGCGCGGGTCCCGGGCCCCGGGTCCTGGCGCCGCAGCCCGCGGCAGGGCGCGGGCGACACAAAATAAGGCCTGCAGCGGAGAGCTGGGGCGCGGGGCCAGGAGGTGACCTCGGACACGGAGATCAAGGAGGGTCTGAGGAGTCTCCTGTTGGGCAACGGAAAGGCTCAGACTCGAGGAGATGGCCAGGAGGGATCCAGAAGGTTCTGGAAGGAGAAGTCTAGCTGCCTGCAGACCCGCGCTGCACGGAAGGGTCTCCCTTAGGCTCGGTCCAGCGACTTGAGAAACCGACGGGCGGCGGCGACAGAACGGAGACGCGCGCGCGGGAACCGGGGAGGCGCGAAGGGTCCCGGGCCAGAGCCCGACTCAAGCTGGCCGGCGAGGAGTGGCCTCCAGAGCGGGTCAAGCGCAGGCCAAGGCCCCGCCGCGAGCCCCAGGGCCCGGCAGGTGGGCACCCGCCGCGGGGGAAGGCTGCAGCCAGGCGGACCACTGGAGTGTGGGGCGCCCTCCTGTCCAAGGGGGACACGGTCTGACCTGGAGCTCCGTGACTGCCGTCCGCCCTCCTAGTGTGTGGCTGGCTCTGTGGGAGGGTCCCAAGTTCTCACTTAGCCTCAACTCGTTTTTAAACTATATTTGGGGGTTGGGGGGCATTGCTTCAAAAGGAACTCTAAAAAAGTTTAACTTCCGTTCAAAGAAAAAAGGCACTATCTAATAGGTACGCCGTGTGACGAACTCAGAAAGCAAAGGCGGGGAAAATTGGTTCACCGGCCTGAGAAAGCCGGCCAACCATGGTGTTTTGGGGATGGATCACGTGTCACTGGGCAGCGGCCAGGTCCTGGCCGTGGTGGCAGGGGCAGCCCCTCTGTCACGGCACACGGCACACACAGTTCGGCTCTACTACCCGAACGTCATTGGCAGTGAATCTGCATGTTGTTATCTGTGGGAGCAACTGTGCTACATAACAGTGTCTTAGCCATTGGGGAGATAAAATAGAAACAGTATCCAAGTAACAAAGAAGTGGACGATTGTTTTGAGACTCAATTAATGGTCTAAGGAAAAGAAAAAAAAAAAAAAAAAAAAAGAAGGGCTCAAAGCCCTGTGTGAAAACCAGAGGGTCTCTTTTGTAGTATGCCTGTAGGTTCTTATCTTCTTCCTTGGAAGTTTAGAGAAAGCCAAAGACAACATTCAGAACTTAATTATCAGATAGCTAAGTGACAAAGAATGTAATATTACTAATCAAGGTGTTTCTGTTATCAGTGTCAGGACTGTGATTGGGGAAAATGGGACCCTAACATCTGGGATGGGGACACATGGATTCCATGCCCTTAGGATCTTGACTGCCCGGATTCACCTGAAGCCTATGATCCTTCAGAATTGGCTCATCATGTCCTTTCAGGGTAAGTAGCTCACTGCTATTTAAAGATAATTAAGCTGTTTTTGTCCTTTAGTACAACCTTTTACTCACAAGCGATCCCCACTTTTCCTGTGGGACACAAAGTCTCTACCCAGTCTTAAGCCATTGGATAATACAGCTAAGAACATATTAGGTCTCATATAAGAAGAAGGGGACTATACCACCAAGAGTGGCAAGACTGAGACAGCATGAATGGGCAGCAGCTAGAAGGCATATGCATGATGCATAGATTTTGCGGCTAGAAGGCATATACATGATGCATAGATGATGCATAGATTTTGAGGGTGGTTATTTTGGGGTCTAGGAGGCAATACTGGATAATGGAGAGTTTCATTTGTTTGTTTGTTTTTAAGCATTGTTCCAAGATACTAGTTTTTATACCCTGGCAAGGACCTTAAGAGATCATTCAACCATTACTCAATACTAGGATGATTCCTAGAAGCATTTGTAAAACACTGGCCCATTTTATGTGAAATTTACAACTAGGTTTTTAACCCAAGGATACAACCACAGTGATTCAGAGAGACACATGCACCCCAATGATTATAGCAACAATGTCCACAATAGCCAAACTGTGGAAAGAACCCAGATGTCTATCTACAAATGAATGGAGAAAGAAGATGTGGTGTGTATATATAATGGAATATTACTCAGCCATCAAAAAGAATGAACTCTTGCCATTTGAAACCATGTGGATAGAACTAGAGGGCATTATACTAAGCAAAATAAGTCAGCTGGAAAAAGACAAATACTGTATGATTTCACTCATATGTGGAATTTAAGAAATAAAACAGATGAACATAGAGAGAGGGAAAGAAAAATAAAATAAGATAAAAACAGAGAGGGCTGCAACCCATAAGAAGAAACAAGAGAGTTGCTGACAGGGAAGTGTGTGGGGGAATGGAGTCATTGAATCATTGACATGAAGGAGGGCACATGATGGAATGAGCACTGGCTGTTACGTGCAAATGATGGATCACGGAATTCTGCCCCTGAAACTAATAAGACACTAGATGTTAACTAAATTCAATGTAAATAAAAAATTAAAATTAAAAAAAAATAAAATAAATATCTGAGTCACCATGGCATACTGTAGAGAAAAGATTTAGGAGTCTCAGGGAGGCAGCTGTACCCTAGGGAGGTGCCATGCAGCATTGGATAGCATGGATATAAGATACTCAGCCTTTTTGGCTCAGGATGGGACACATTTTCTGATTTACTCCAGAGCCCCTCAGGCCAGCCAGCACTGTTGTTGGAAACTCATAGATCAACTTTTCCCTTTGCTCCATCCAGCTTCCTTCCTCCCCTTTCCATAGGGATTAATTCCAATTGCTCTCCATCATAAGCATCCTGCACACCAATTTTCATCCCAGAGTGTGCTTCCTGCAGAAGCCAATTTGTGATGCATGATTATAAGCATCTGGAGACAAATTTGTGGTAAGTGAGTTGCTGAGTATCACTTGCCAGTCCTCACACCAACATTTGTGTTAGAGAATTAAGTACCATCATCCCCATTTTACAAATGAAAATATTGAGAGTTTTGGAATATATGACTTGTTCACGATTCACTAACAATATTAACTATGCAAAGTCTCATATTTCCATGGCAGATGCTTTTTTCCTGCCACACTGTTCTTTATATAATGGCTTCTCCAGAAAAGATCTGCAGAAATCTTGTGGTTACACAAAGTTTCAATGAGAGTCAAGAGAACAAAGCTTAGTGATACCCACCCTACTTAAGCCAAAGCAAAGCCACCATTATCCATTTTAATAAAAGACAACTGATTTTGTTCAAAAGAGATGCTGCTACCAAAAACTAAAAAACAAACAACAACAACAACAACAACAACAACAAACTGAAAATCACTGCCCTGCCATGGCAAAACACAGTTCACTGAGCTTACCAGAAAATTGAAAGTAATTATCATCCTGAATATTTTAAAACACACACACACACACACACACACACACACACACACACATTGTGGCTATTACAAATCACAAAATTACTTTTTGTAACTTCTCTTTTCTTTTTTCTTTTTTTAAGTTTTTATTTATTTATATGAGAGAGAGAGAGAGAGAGAACACAAGCCGGGGGAGCAGAGGGAGAGGGAGAAGAAGTCTCCCCACTAAGCAAGGAGCCCAATATGGGGTTTGATCCCAGGACCCTGGGATCATGACCTGAGATGAAGGCAGATGCTTAACCAACAGAAAAACCCAGATGTCCCTTGTAACTTTTCTTTATCTGGTTTTAAGTTAATTTTATTTTTCTTTATCTCTCTGTTTGGTAAATTAACTGTGCTTAATTTTACCAAGTTTATTATAATCATATGCTCTTATTTAGTTATAATGTTTATAATAATAAAATCATTAATTTTACAATTATATTTAGGGGTATAAATGTACTATGAGAAAACAAATAAGTTTGAAATCTAAAGTGTTTAAGAATATAAATATTAAACTGGAATATAAAATGTCTAAAACCATTTCAGTTTTTTGAGGTACACTTAAGGTCAATGTTACAAAGATAATTATTTACACAGAAAATTTCTAGGATGCCTGGATATCAATTATTTTATGAAGAATTATAATCGTATCTTTGATTATATTTTTAACTGAAAATATCTGAAATTTTATTTTCAGTAAACTTCATTTCCACCTTATCAGTAAAAACTCTTTCAGATGTTTAATTTCATATATCATAGGATATATGTTTTTATATATTACTTAATATTTTAACACAGTAAAAAATAAAATGAACAAAATGGAACAAAACAACAAAATGTAGAGAGATAGTTCAACTCAATGACCAGAGATGATATTAAACACATTTGAATAACCATATGCTCACATGAAACAATTTTTATTTCCCAAAATAGAAATGATAGTCAATTTTTAGCATGACAACTGAAGTACTGTGTTCATGGGAAAGAAATTCCACTTTCAATATTTCAAAAATACTAGATTAGTTTATGTATTTTGAAAAGTTTTTGAAGAAGTGATCAGAATATCAGAAAAAGAGATATTGGCTGTGAAGTACAAAAAACTTCAATTTCAGCAAACCTCAAGACTTCATGCTTCTGAATCAGAAGTCTAAATATTTAAAAAAGATAATCATCGAGGTCTAACTTAAGAGAGCTATCCACCTTTGATGCAGTAATTGTGAGCAGCATGATTGTTCTATAAATGTAGTTAGTAGGTATCAAATTATGGGAGCAGTGTTGAGAGAAGACTGTGAAGACAATGTGAGCTTGGAAAACAGTTTGTAAGACATATGTTCAGGAGAAGAAAGAAACAAGAGATGCAGATGGAGAAGGAAAGAAAGATCAGGAGTGTCTCTTCATTTAACTAATAAATTTAGTTATTTTTTTAAATTGAAGTCTAGTTGACACATAATGGTACGTTAGTTTCAGGTATACAACATAGTGATTCTACAAGTCTATAGGTTATGCTGTGCTGACCCCAGACATAGCTACCATCTGTCACCATATCGTGTTATTTGATAATACCACTGGGTATATTCTCTATGCTGTCTCCTTTTTTTTTTTTTCTCCCATTTTTAAAATTTCATTTCTTTTCAGCATAACAGAATCCATAGTTTTACACCACACCCAGTGCTCCATGCAATGCGTGCCCTCCATAATACCCACCACCTGGCTCCCCCAACCTCCCACCCCCCGCCCCTTCAAAACCCTCAGGTTGTTTTTCAGAGTCCATAGTCTCTCATGGTTCCTCTCCCCCTCCAATTTCCCTCAACTCCCTTCTCCTCTCCATCTCCCCATGTCCTCCGTGTTATTTGTTA
>PISX010033814.1:0-14683 GCA_004024625.1 Mellivora capensis | reverse complement strand
CAGTGAGCTAACTCTAACCCTTCACATCCATTCATTCAGTTGCACAAATCAAGTAACATTTGAACCTCTGTGCTTGGGTGACCAAATCCCATACACTAAGTAGTGAAGGTCAGCTGTGGTGCTCACAGCTTCCATTTCAATAAGTATCTTTCCTTGAAAAAGTTGTTCTTTTGAAGTCCTTCCATATAATTTTTTTTTTTGTCTGAACCCATTTCTGAATTCAGAATACTTGTTGACTCACCACATGCTTTTACATTGGTATTCTGGTGGGGGTCATGCTCCCCTCTGACTTCACTTTGCAGAAGGATGCTTAGGAGAAATCCGAGTTTTATCGTACCCATTTAATAGCTTGCTTTGTCCGAAGAGGGGTCAGTCTGGCATATAGAGTAGGAGTCTGATATTTAACAAAGTCAGTTGTCTCCTGGTTCATATATATTAGAGAGTCCGTAGGCATTCCAGTTAACTAGAGAAAATTTGATAAAGTAACAGGTTGATATGGAATATGAATGTGTTTGTTTTTTGGAAAATGACTGATGCTCCCCTTGTTAGGAAATGTGGTTGAAGAAGGAGGTTGCTGAAAATGAAAAATGAAAGTATTCTCCAGGATTCCTATAAACTAAAAAGAAAACCCTTTAATTAATTCATATTTCTTAGCTATTTGTTTTTCCCCACAGTGATTTATTCCAGTGACCTTGTGATCTTTAAACTTGTAATGGGGAGCTGAGAGTAGGACATAATAGGAAAAGAGGAGGGTTGTGGAAGATAAGAGAACAGTTGATGCAGAAGGGGAGGAGGATACAGGATACCACAGAGTTACTACTCTCAGAGATACTGCAGTGCTCTGACCTCTGATCCGAGGCAGTTCTCCAGAGAAACACTCTCAAGGCTTTTTCCATAAAAGTCAGGTATGAAAGAAATACCACATTTATTTATGTTCTTTTTTTTTTTTTTTAAAGATTTTACTTATTTATTTGACAGAGAGCACAGGAAGGCAGAGAGGCAGGCAGAGAGAGAGAGAGGAAGGGAAGCAGGCTCCCCGCTGAGCAGAGAGCCTGATGTGGGGCTTGATCCCAGGACCCTGGAATCAGGACCTGAGCTGAAGGCAGAGGCTTTAACCCACTGAGCCACCCAGGCACCCCTTATCTATGTTCTTTAAGGCAAATTTATTTTGACTGTGATGCCTCATCCTGCCTGAGCAGTCAGGTCTTTCTCAGGTCCCTGGAATCTGCCCCTCAGGCTCTGTTGTCTGAGGTCTTCAACAGAGCAAAGGCTTGGAGGAAGCTTTTCTGTCCTTGGTCATTAGTCCTCAGTGTCCACCTGGGAAACACCCATTGCTTACTCTGTGCATCTCTTCCGCAGAGATTCTGCTGCACCTTGTCTGTCCCTATCTTGGCCACGCCTGTGGCCACATTCTTCCTTGACATCCACAGATTTTCATCCTTCCCCACCAGGGTAATTTTCTCTCTCTCTCTTCCTCATCTAGTGGCTTCTCAGAGATGTCCTCCTCCCGCTGCCCCACTTGCAACACACCCAGCCTAAGTAAATCCTAAGGAATTTTGTACTTCAACCCACAGACTCAAGGAACCACAGATTCCAGGCTGGTTTTGCTTTCTGTGCTGCCAGCATTCCTAAGACAAGTGGTAGTTATTGCCTTAGATTTTTTACTGCCTGAGTTTTAAAAGTTAAACGATTATATTGTGAAATATTTAAAACAAAATACTGAAAAGTACAGGAACGATTTAACCAATATCCACATACTTAATGCTTAGATTGATCATATGTTAAAAATTTTGCCATAATTGCTTTAAATTTCTTTTTAAAAATGTAATAGATTGACCTTCAGCCCCCAGCTGTGTCCCTTGCCTCCCTCTCCATAGGACAACCAATATTCTGAATTAGTGTGTCATTCCCATATATTTTTAAGTTTTACCACCTATATTTGGCAACATGCACAGCAAATTCAGTATTTTATGTTTTTATAACTTACAATAATTGGTACATAAACTCTATGTATCCTCTAGTACTTTGCTTTTTGCAATGAATGGGTTCTTAGGAAACAGATGTGGTTCATTTATTTAATGGTGTATATTTTATTGATTAATAATGTATTCACCTATTATTCTAAAGAAAACAGGCATTAGCTTTAAAATAAAAATTTGCTCTAGGGGCACCTGGGTGGTGCAGTCCGTTAAGCGTGGGACTCTTGGTTTTGGCTCAGGTTGTGATCTCATGATTGTGAGGTCAAGGCCCCTGTCAGGCTCTGTGCTCAGCGTGAAGTCTGTTTAAGACTCTTTCTCTATCCCTCTCCCTCTGCACGCACATGCACACTCTCTCCTTCTCAAATAAATAGATAAATCTTTAAAAAAATAAAAGTGTGCCCTTAAAATATAAATTTGATGAGCACTGTAAGGATTTAGCAATTACTCATACTTAAGAGTGACTTAAGTCATCAATCTTTTTTTTTTTTTTTTTTAAGATTTTGTTTATTTATTTGACAAAGATTACAAGTAGGCAAGAGAGGCAGGCAGGGAGAGAGAGGAGGAAGCAGGCTCTCTGCGGAGCGGAGAACCCGATGTGGGGCTCAATCCCAGGACCCTGGGATCATGACCTGAGCCAAAGGCATGAGGCTTTAACCCACTGAGCCACCCAGGCACCCCATCATCGATCTCTTTTTTAGAACTACCCGTAAAGCTTGCAGTGAGAGAATAGGGATGTTAGTTTACATGTAGAATTTAAGAGCTTGGAGGCACTAGAAACAGATTTGATTTTGAATCTCTTCTTTTGTCTTCCTTCCTTAGGTAAGTAATCTTTGCAGACCTCTAATTTACATTTAAGAGAGGATGCTGGTTCCATCAGCATAGTAAGCTTGTGTGTGAGGACTGGACGGTAGCATAGTTGCGGCCCCATTGAGAGCCCTCAGTAAGTATTTGCCATTATGTTTTGTATTACTCAAGAAAGGGGAAGTAAGGGAAGAAGGGAATTTTGGAAGATGGAGTAGGGGGCCGGCTGCCTCAGCTGGGTCAGCAGCAACCTCAAGAATTCAAGAATATCAAGTGATTGGGGATAGGACCACAATGGGAGGAAAGAAAACAGAATAGCTGGGAAGCCAAAAGGTGCCCGTGTAAACAGCTTTGGTCCCTCACATTTGGAAGCTTTACGGTTGATTGGAAAGCATCAGAATCTTATTGGTCTCAGGGTTGTTCCTAATGCCTTTTCTCTGAAACTGTTCTAGATCTGTAAATTGGAAATGGCTGCTTAGACTAATTCTGCTAAAGCTTTTAAAGGTTCAGGGAGGTTAGAAATTTGAGGGAGGATAAAAGATTGGATTAAATTTTATCTAAATTGAGTTTGTCCTTAGAATATACTCCCTTAAGTTTCGAAATATATACTTGGTTGTGTTAGGATATGCTCGAGGATTAAGAGAGAGGACAAAAAAAGGCTTTAATTGGTGAAAGAAAATTTTTTAAATTATATGGGCTAAAAAAAAATGCAGAGGAGGAAAGCAGTGTTGGAATTACTGAAGAAATACATGGTACACGTCAAAATCTATGGGAAGGTATATCTATTTACAGAATTCAACATAACCTGCCCCACTGGGGGGAACCACTGGTTAAGTGATGGTTTCCTCATTCCTAAAATTGCAAAGTGAATTCTAGTAACTGCATTCGACTGTGTTTCAGGACTGCCAAGTTATGTGCTTGATAAATATGAGTTGACCTAGCTAGAACTCTTTCTTCCAAAACTTTGCAAATTTTACAGAGGAAGATTTCTTTTAAAATGTATATATTGGGGGCTCCTAGGTGGCTCAGTGGGTTAAGCCTCTGCCTGCAGCTCAGGTCATGATCTCAGGGTCCTGGGATCTAGCCCTGCATTGAGCTCTCTGCTCAGTAGGGAGCCTGCTTCCCTTCCTCTCTCTCTGCCTGCCTCTCTGCCTACTTGAGATCTGATCTTTCTCTCTGTCAAATAAATAAAATCTTTAAAAAGAAAAGTATATATTGGGGCACATGGGTGACCCAGTCCATTAAGTGTCTGCCTTTAGCTAAGGTCATGATCCCGGCGTCCTTGGATCCAGTCCCACATGGGGTTCCCTGCTCAGCCAGAAGTCTGCTTCTCCCTCTGCCTCTGCTGCTCCCTCTGCTTGTTCTCTCTTTCTCTCTGTGTCAAGTAAATAAATAGAATCTTAAAAAAAAAAAAGTATAACTTTCTTTAAAAAAAAATACAGAACACTTCATGAATTTTTGTGTTCCTTGCACAGTAGCCATGCTAATTTTCTTTGTATTGTTCCAGTTTCAGTGCTGATGAAACAAGCACTTTCTTGAAGATAGCTCTATATTTTTCTATTTCTCTCATTTAAATACCAAAGGACTTGAACAAGTTTATTACTTATAAAAATAAAGCTTTAAAAATAAGAAACATATTGTATGGGTAATTGGTTTTCCAATAAGTTTAAGTGCTAGTTTTGTCTAATTGTGGGAAAATAATAAGAGTTTATGTAATTAACAAATCACATAAATTCAAATAAACATGAGCAAAAAGAATAGAACCCCAGGTATATTTATCCTTTCAAATGTGAGGTAAATAAGGACTATTAATTTGCAAGCCTTTCTGTGGAGTGCGGTTGGGAAGGCTGGATCACTGTGGGGTTTTTTTGTTTTGTTTTAAAGATTTTACTGACTTATTTGAGAGCAAAAGTGAGAGTGAGATCCCGGGATCATGATCTGAACCTAAGGCAGTTACTTAAGCAATTGAACTACTACCCAGGTGCGCTTGGATCACTATTTATAAAACTTGAGGCAAGGGATAGAAACCATTTTGCATATGGGAAAGGATATGCAGGATGACCAAAACCACAGATTCAAAGCCAGCTGTGACAGAATTAGCATTTTGCAGAACTAGGGAATTATGCTTAAAAATTCTAAAAGATATGTTTAATTTCTTTCAGCACAAAATAAGTATGCCTATAAGTAGTTTTAACTATAGTGAAACATTCTAAAAGTGAGAAGTCAATAAAATTTTATTATTTAATGCTAAGATGTAAGAAACTGCATCTGGGGAGTATGATGAATTCCCTTTACCCCTTCATCAGCTCTGTTACTTGAGCTCTTAAGATTTTTTTAAAAACAGAGTACAATTAGATAGTGAGCAGTAGTATATTTTTTCAAACTCAAAGATTTAATTAAATCAGGCCCCAGAATAACTGTAAGATTCAAAAATCTGTCATTTTGAAAGAACACCAAAAATTCCTAAGCAAGTTGGTATATAGATCACAGATGACACATAAGCCATAATACTCTTCAAAGGCTTCATACAATATGATCTTTATGATCTTTAAATTATCAGTGAAAAACTTTAATGAATAAATTATATTTCAGGAATTACATGCTTACTTTCTTCTTTTTGTGGACTATAGTCTTAAAAGTTTACTTTCTGACCACTTCCTTTACATTTATAAATGCTACACTTCTCTCAAACCTGAAATGTTTATTTTACTGAAATAGTGGGGCAAAATGTAAATGAAAATTGTACAGGCTATTGAGAAACATCTATGCCCTGTATAAGCACAAGGTGTAAACGACAGGTGTTTCTTCCCTGTACTAACTCTGTTATTGTCTGGCCCACCTATGCTGGGAAACGGTGTTCCCGGGGGTCTGTTCCTTGTCAGCCAGACCTCTCAGGTGTTTTTTTCTAGATGGTGTACTGCCTGTGTACTCTGTATCCCAGATAAAGTTTTCCAAAGGGCTAATGTTCTTTTTATAACATTACTTTTTCTAGATATAAGGACCCGAAGGTAGTCTTTTCTCCAAAGATGGAAAACAATACCACTGTCATTTCACGGGAGGAACTGGAAGAGCTACAAGAAGCATTTAATAAAATAGGTATGCTTGAGAAAAACTCAATATGACATTGCTATTCTGCTTGATATCAGACTTCCAGGAATGGAACAATACCTTTTGTTGGTTTTACTACCACTCATTTGCCCCTAGTTTTATTCCCCCCTCCTTTTTTTTCCTATCTAGGTTTCACTGGATTCTTTCTTTTTCTTTCTGAAAGACAAACTAAGACTGGCTTAAATTTCTAGGAGAACTGGACTTTGAATTCTTTGATAATTTCCTGGCCGAAGGTAATCCAGGTTAATGAATGACAGCGTAACTGAATATGCCTAACATGATATCCTCATTACAGAGAGAAAGTATAGAAACACTTCCTTGCTTATAAACTGAACTCTAGCCTTCATGTGTTTGTCACTACCAATAACACTTTCTTACTTCATGCAGAATATTTTAAAATCTGAATTGTTTCTAAAGGTCATATGTCATAATTTGGTTCTTCCTCATGCATAATTTTAAAAAACCTTTGGGTTGTTTTTAAAGGCTGCATATCCTATTTTTCTTCTTTCGCTTTTTAAAGCCATTCAGTGTTTTTGTCTTTATGACATTATCATCTGACAGCTTTGTATTTTTCTTCCCAAAATATTCCCTCATACTCTGTTGGATTACAGTTCTTCCGCACTTGGTTCCTTGGAAACCAGTGGCAAACAGGGATATAAATATTGTCTTTTGCTCTAGTCTGCAAAAGCATGCAAGTGAAAGGTGAGCACAGTGAAAGGACATTGAGACTGTGACACCCCTGCCCCTCCCACAGTAGGCTCCTTCTCTGGTACAGAAGAGCAATCCATGAGAAACAGTCAGATGGTAGACCAGAGAGGATATATAATGATCACAGTTGGTCTCATGCCTAGATTTCTCACAAACGTAGTGAATAACTACTAAAATTCATGTAGATGAAATGCATTACAGAATGAATTTTAGAGACCAATAAAAAAAAAGAGAAAGATTTCAGCTTAAAAAAGAAAGCTCTTAACAGCCCCCCCGCCAAAGTAAAGCTGTTAAGACCTCATAACTTAACTTACAAATCATTGCTATGAAGTAAAGTGAGTTGTACAAATCCCTGGGCCCTTCCACTTCTCCCTGCACAGCCATCTCCAGAGTAACTCAAACCTTCCAAACACAGTCTACATGGTGGCTGAATTAGGCTCACAGTGAATGCCTTGATTCTGATCTTTTCTTTATTTTGAAGACGGTGTATTTGTCAGTAGAGCATTGCATGAATATGATACGATTTCTAGAAGGTTATTATTAATAATAAATTTTATAGAGTATTGTATGCAGTGCCCAGAATCTTTTCAAGACAAAAATTGGGCAATTTTTGGACTGGTCTGCTCATTTTGAGCATTCAAACAGAGGAAGTATTAAAAAATGTATCTCCTAGTTTGCTATTGCTGTTATTTTATAGTGCAGTTTGGTAGCTTGAACAGAGGTGCTACCTAAGTCTTAGTGAAATATGGATGAATGAGTAATCCGTTTTCTTTGTTTAGCTTTACTCTTTATGACTCATGGACATATAATCCTGCAATATTTATTTAATCATATTTTGAATAAATAATTCACTGATGGAACAAATCTGACAGCCAGATAATTTGCTCTATGTGAGGGCAGTGCTAACACTAGCCCAATATGTACTAGCTTTATTGACAAGATAAATTGCTACTTACGAACTCAGGATCATGCCCACCCAACCTTACTACATGGGATATTTTTTGGGTCTCACGGGTGAGATGACAGATTAAAATATTTGTCTTCTTTTTTTTCTTTATACGTTTTGGTAAAATAGCATAACAAAACTTACTGTTTTAGTAACTTTTAAGTATACAGTTCAGTGACGTTACATATATTCATGTTATTATGCAACCATACCACTATCTCTAGAACTTTTTTATCTTTCCAAACCCATTAAATACCAACTCCTCATCTTGTACAACATTCTGTTTTATGTCTACGTCACATTTGGTTGATCCATTCATCTGTCGAAGGACACCTGAGTTGTTTCTACCTTTTTGCTATTGTGAATAATGTTGCTATGAACATGAGTATACAAATATCTGTTCACATTTCTGCTTTCAGTTATTTTGTGTATATAGAAGTGGTATTGCTGGATAATATGGTAATTATAAGTTTAATCTTTCGAGGAACCATCATGCTGTTTTCTGTGGTGGCTTCACATCTTACAGTCCCGTCAGTAGTGCATAAGGGTTTTGATTTCTTCAAATCCTTGTCAACACTTATTATTTTCTGTTAAAAAAAATTTTTTTGTAATAGCCATCAAAAGTGTGAAGCAGTATCTCATTGTGGTTTTGATTTACATTTCCGTAATGTTTTGTGACGTTGAGCATCTTTTCATATGTGTATTGAACATTTGTATAACTTCTTTGGAAAAATGTCTCTTCATTCCTATTCAGTGTCTATTTCTTCTGCCCATTTTTTAATCAAGTTATTTATTTTTGTTATTTTTGTTGAATTATAAGAAAGTCTTGTTTCTTTTTAAACTATAATCTTTATGATAATTTAACCTAAGCCTTGATTTCCTCATCTTTAAAATAAGAATTATTTTATTAACCACCTCAAGGTTGTTATAGGATTTTGTGAGATAAGTTCTTAACAAATCATGTGGCACAGAATATGTGCTTATTAAATGGTATTTATTATTTTTTGTCACATCATACCCAAACCACAGAGGCCATAGGGATGGAGCTGGGATTTAAGCACACAGACTTATTCATCTTCAGAGCTCTAGCTCCTAAGTATTCTTGTTAGTATAGCATGACAGTTAGTAAGTAAACAACTTTTCCTCAATCTTGCCTGTGAGGGTGGGGGAGGTGGGCAGAGGAAGAGGGAGAGAGAAATCTTAGGCAAGCTCCATGCCCAGCAAGGAGCCAGATGCAGGACTCAGTCTCATGACCCAGAGATCATGACTTGAGCCAAAATCAAGATTTGGACACTTAACCAACTGAGCCACCCAGATGCCCCTCAATCTTATTTATTTTATTTATTTATTTTTAAAATCTTGTTTATTTTTAAATACTCTCTGCCATAGGGCTGGTAAAGAAGTAAGCCAGCTAGTTTATTTGCCTATTTCAGAATTATAGGAAACAATTCTAAACTTGTGATTTTTAAAATAATGATATTTTGCTCTAAATTCAGAGAAAATAATATTATTATTGCAATATCAAGGTTTCTAACTGACTTTTGAGGTTATAGGAATATTTTAGTTATTGGTAGATTCTAGTTGAGAAACTTTCCATTGTTCTAAACAGTGTTAATTCTAAAACTTGTGTACAAGAGTTTAAAAGTTTCTGTCTTTATCATTAAGTGAGTTATAGTGAGGATGGCTCTTTTATGGAGAGGAAAAAGTGAAATAGAGGAAACAAAGCAACTATTAGCAGATGAGCCAGGAAAGCCTGTATAATAAGGTGGATCCAGGCAACTAACCAAACAATCCAGAGCTCTGTTGCCAACTCTGGTCGGGAGTATTTTGTGTGGTCGGGAGTATTTTGTGTGGTCGGGAGCCTTTGTTCTGTGTCAAGAAGTGATATCTAGTCTCCAGGGAAAACCTAGGGAAGGGCACCTCAGTGATAACATGAAAATGCCTAGAAACCTATTTTCAAAAGTCCAAATACAGGTGTGAAATTATTTCTTGAACACTTAATGTCAAATTGACATCAAACATGATTCAGCCTACATAATGGTATCATAAATACATAACAAAGAAGCAATGAATTATTGACAAATGGAGCAGAACTGCCACCAAGTGAAATGTTTAACAGAAATACCTTATTGTATTTAATACACAACCATGATGCACATATTTTATACAGAATGTGAGACCTGCAGATCCATTTTTATAAGTTCTGTGAAGAAGTTAAAATTTGGCTGGGTGTTCCCTCATGACTGTTGCTGCTGTTTCTTCTAGGTATCTGAGATTTGTCCATGCTTAGTTCTTTGAAATTTAGTCATGTGCAAAGCCCAAGTTTTTCATCTGCCAGAGCAACATTCATGCTATGTACTTAAAATACTCATGGAGTTCTAAATCTGTGTGGATAAAGTCCATCTCAATATGAGATTTTTTATAAAGTGCATAGACAACCTTGTACAGTTCAGCTACAAGAGAAAAGGTGACTGCAACTTGTGGAACAAACTGGAAAGTTTCTACCTGCCTGTGAATCTCCCACGAGGCCTGCGGGGTACACACCTCTGATGAAGAGTACAAGTGATAGTTGACAGCTCATAATTTATCTTTACAGATATTGACAACAGTGGATATGTTAGTGACTATGAACTTCAGGACCTGTTTAAGGAAGCGAGCCTTCCTCTGCCTGGGTACAAGGTGCGCGAGATTGTGGAGAAAATTCTAGCAGTTGCTGACAACAACAAAGACGGCAAAATCAATTTTCAAGAGTTTGTGTCAGTAAGTAATCCCTTCCTCTCCTGGTTACTGATCTTTTTGCTTTGAGCAGAATTTTAGTAATGTCATCACTCTCTTTGGTTAAATCTGGCTACAGAGACCAGAAAAAAGCACTGCTTTATAGTGATGGTAACAACAACAGTGTCCACAAACAATTCATAAAAGAAAGGGAAAAATTATTCTCAAGTTTTGGAAGTCAGGTTTTGGCAGTCATAGCTCACGTGCTAATAAAACTACAGTTGAGTTCAGTGCTTATTAACTATCTGTGTACAGAATGTTTTAATGTCTCAGTACTTGGTCTTGAGAAATGGAATATTTTTTTGTGACTGACATAGCTAAGGTATGGGAGCTATACTTCCTAGAAACTGGTTATTTCCTTGTGATAAGTTAGACCTTCAGTTTCAGCAAATGCCACCGGTAAATTTTGGTGCTAGCTATGATAGCATTGTTTCATTATTAAAGTACCTCAAGGCTCAGGGAACTGAACAGGATGAAAAATAATACATGACTCAACCAACAAAAGAAAAATAGGTTGTAGAACTGAATATTGAATATCATGTATTTCAGACTCACTGGCTAAAAGGGTTGACTTGGCCTCATTGCCTTTGCCACCTGCCCACTGAGCAAGGACTGTAACTTCTTCCAGCACCACAACCATGACTGTATGTGTCATATGGAAATAGAACTTGGTGGTGAGGCTGGAGAACCCAGGGACTCAGGGAACGTGTCCTGGGAGCTGTGAAGACTCAGCTGAGATCCAAAGAAAGATGTTAAACAGATCAAAGGGGTTGAGTCAGGGAACTGAATGATGTGCGACAGCCTATTGTAGAGGCTCTGTGTGGCTTTAGGGATGGTAGATCTTCTCAAGCACTTGGAAAAATGCTGAGTGTGGATAGGGCGAGATGGTAAGGGTATGGAATGCAGCTAGGGAAGTAAGTTGGGGTAAGGTCATGAGGGGTCTTGCAGGATTTTCATTTTTAGCATAAGAGCAATAGGAAGCCAGTGATGTAGGAAGAAGAGAGTGTGAAGTCACATGATCAGATTCAAAATTTTAAAAGTGCACTCCGGCTGCTGCTTGGAGTACTGATTAAATTCAGTCTAGCCAATCATGAGAGTGATTGAAAGAGGGTATTTCTCCAAGCCTCTCTTAGTTCCTACAATATATGACTTACTGATTTTAACACATATATACATTTGCAATGCTCAGACAGGCAAATAATCCTCATTAAAGCATTAAAAATCTTTGTCACATAGTGAGTTATTCTTTAGTTTTCAAAAGGCACGACAAAATGTTGTGGCAAGCATAGGAGAATAATTTCAGTGTACTCAATTTAAGCTTAATTATAACAAAATTTCTTCTAGTGTTTGGGGTGCAAATGTTTGTACATTTTGTACTCTGGGTAAAATGACATGAGGGCTATCTGTGTACATAACCAATAAGGGTGAGAGTACCTGATTAGGATTTCTTTTGATGTCATTCCAAATAATTATCCGTCACATTGTAAGGTTTTTTATGATTGGTCAAGGTTCAATTTTACTTATATTCCATTCCAGCTGATACAAGAGTTAAAAAGCAAACACATCAGCAGGACATTCCGCAAAATAATTAATAAGAGAGAAGGAATTACTGCTATTGGAGGAACCTCATCCATTTCCAGTGAGGGCACACAGCATTCTTACGCAGGTAACCTGCCAATCTAAGTTTGACCTTTCAGTCACTGATTCATTCACTAAGTCTGATATTTCATCAAATCTAAGATGCCATTCATGTGTAATTCATACCGTTGTTTTATGTACCATTGAAGGAAAATCAAACTATACTGTGCCATGAAATTTAAAATGCATCTCAATTTCAGAGGTGTCAGGATGAAAAATCATAGAATCAGTGAAATCAGTGATTTCCTACCATGTGTCAGGCACAGTGCACAAGGAGATTAGAAACAACAAAATAGAAATTGTTTATATTTCAGCATTGAATATGTTCATTCATGAACTCTGAGTGGATTTTTTATCCTGACTGGTGAATTGGGTATACTTTTAGACCCGACCTAGGAATTTGTGGAGAGGTTTATTGCAAGGACATTTCCCTTACGTTTTCCAGGAGCTGAGATTCCTGAATCATCTTTTATCAAGCAACTAGGTGACTAGAGAGCACAGCATCTGATTTGCTAGATCTGATAGAATCATTGGATTGTTCCCCAGTGAGAAATCCAGAGTCACGTTAACTCTTAAGATGAGAGGTCTTACCATGTTAAGCTTACTTTTTACTTTTTGTGGTCAAGATGTTTGAGAAGCTTTGGTCAAGTTCATTTTGCTTATATTAAAATAAGTAGAACTTGATTTTAATTTTATTTTAACAGATTTTATTTATTTGTTGGAGAGAGGGAGAGAGAGAGGGAGAATAGGCAGGGGGAGGGGCAGAAGGAGAGAGGGAAGCAGACTCCCCGCTGAGCAGGGAGCTCGAGAGGGGGCTCAATCCAAGAACCCTGGAATCATGACATCCCTGAACTGTGCTTTTTAAATTATTGATTTAACTGTAACCTTTCCCCCCTTTTCCTTTGAGATCTGAATCTGTTAATTATCCTCTTGACAACTCTTCCTTTCAACTGGATTTTTCTGTAACAGTATACTCACACTTCTCTCACCCATTTTAAGTTTTTTCTACCCGTTTCCCCCAGAGAAGTGTGGTAAAGGCAGTGAACTATAACTGCTACCTTCATTTTTTGAAAGGGGTTCACTCCTTAACTCCATTTCTGCCTACCCATTCTAATGAAACGTCTTCTTCAATTTTTAAATCTTTTTATTGAGATATAATATGCATTTAGCAAAGTGTTATAATTCTTAACTGTACAGCTCGAGGAATTTTTACATGTGTCAACATCCTGTACCTACATCCATGTAGATGCCACCAGATCGAGAGAAACCATTTCATCACCCTCAATTGCTCCTTCATGCCTTGAACAGTAACTGTTTCTTCCCAGAGGGGACCACTTTTCTGATGTCTGTCACCATCGATTCTTCTTTTTTTACTGATTTGTTGGAGTATAAGATGCACACAATAAGAACATAAAGTGTACTATTTTTAAGTGTGTGGCTTGATGACTTTTTAATACATGAATATGTAAATGTATAAATTGTTACCCATGTAACTATTATCTAGAACGAGGTATGGAACATTTAATACCTTTTTTTTTTAAGATTTTATTTATTTGACAAACAGAAATCACAAGTAAGCAGAGAGTTAGGCAGAGAGAGGGAGAAGCGGGCTCCCCACGGAGCAGAGAGCCTGATGCGGGGCTCAATCCCAGGACCCTAAGATCATGACCTGAGCATAAGGCAGAGGCTCAACCCACTGAGCCACCCAGGTGCCCCATTTAATAGCTTTTTTAAAAAAAGAGCAGCTTTATTAAGATATAATTGAGATGCCATGAAATTCACCCTTTGAAAATGTACAGTTCAGTGGTTTTTAGTATATTCACAGAGTTGTATGGTCATCACCACTGTCTAATTTTGGAATACTTTCATTACCCTAAAGAGAAACACCATGCTCATTAGCAGACCCTCCTAATTTCTCCCTTCCCGCAGCCTCTGGCAACTAGTGATCTACTTTCTATTTCTATAGATTTGCCTCTTGTGGAAATTTCCTGTAAATGAAATCATAGAGCAGTGGCCTTTCACTTAAATGGCTCCCTCACTGGCATAACATTTGCAAGGATTACCTCTTGTGATATATATTGTACTGCAGTCTTTTTATTGCCGTACACTATTTTCTTCTATGGATAGCATCACATTTTGCTTATTCTTTCATCAGCTGACAGACATTTGGGTTGTCTTGACTATTCTTAATACTGCTGTATTAATGTATACCTTTGGTATACATTTTTGTGTGAACATAGGTTTTAACTTATCTTAGGTACACACTTAGGAGTAGAATTGCTAGGGCTTTTGGTAACGCTGTGTTTAATATTTTTAAAAACTGCCAAACTGTTTTTCAAAGTGGTTGCACGATTTTGCATTCCCACTGGCAATGTTTGAAAGTCCTAATTCTTTATATTTTCATCAACACTTGTTATGTCCCCTTTGTTTATTATGGCCATCCTAGCGGTTGTGAAATATTATCTCATTCCTGGTTCCTATATCTGGAACATCTTTCCTCTCTCTCCGCATCTTAAAAATCTGTCATTCAAAAAAAAAAAAATCTATCATTCAGATTGTACCTTCTCAGGGCAGCTGGGTGGCTCAGTTGGTTAAGTGTCTGTCTGCCTTTAGTTCGGGTTATGATCTCATGGTCTTGGCATTCAGCCTTGCATGGGGCTCCCTGCTCAGTGGGGAGTCTGCTTGTCCCTCTGCCCCTCCCCCCTCTCAAATAAGTAAATAAAATCTT
>PISX010033813.1:0-14683 GCA_004024625.1 Mellivora capensis | reverse complement strand
AGGGGTACATGTCTGTGAATCGCCAGGTTTACACACTTCACAGCACCAACCATAGCACATACCCTCCCCAATGTCCATTACCCCACCCCCCTTTCCCGACCCCCTCCCCCCAGCAACCCTCAGTTTGTTTTGTGAGATTAAGAGTCACTTATGGTTTGTCTCCCTCCCAATCCCATCTTGTTTCTTTTCTTCTTTTTCTACCCCCCTAGTCCCCCATGTTACATTTCCACTTCCTCATATCAGGGATATCATATGATAGTTGTCTTTCTCTGATTGGTTTATTTCACTAAGCATGATACCCTCTAGTTCCATCCACGTCATTGGCCACATTTTAATTGCTCAATAGCTGCATGTGGATATCATATTAAACAACATAAAAACATAAAGAGAACATTTCTTTTGCAGTGCCTGGGTGGCTTAGTAGGTTAAGCCTTTGCCTTTGGCTCAGGTCATAATCTCTGGGTCCTGGGATGGAGCCCCACATTGGGCTCCCTGCTTGGTGGGGAGTTTGCTTCTCCCTCTCCCTCTGCCTCTCTTTCTGTTCTCTCTTTCTCTGTCAAGTAAATAAGAGCTTAAGCAGCTCTTAAGCACACACACACACACACACACACACCCCACAACATTTCTCTCATCACAGAATGTTCTGCTGGACAGCATTGGTCTGTCTAGAAGTGAAGAATGCAGTATCTAAAATCAGGCCACCTGAATTCAAACAAAGCCTGGTTGGCCATACTAGCAATGTGACCTCAAGGGATGTTCACAAATCTCTCTGTGGCTCAGTTTGCTCCCCTGGAAAAAAAAAAAAAGAATAAAAATAGTACCTACCTAGGAATAACTTTAGAACCTACATGAGAGGATTGCTATAAGAATTAAGTGAGAACATCCATAAAAAATTTCTTATACATTTCATGCACATTCAGAGTAAACACTCAATAATGACTATTCTTATTATTGATAATAGAGTAAGTAGATATTAATCAAGTCATAAATAGATAAAGACAATATTCTAGACTGTGATGGATGCTCCGAAGGAAAGAAGCAGTATGCTAAAAGACCATACAACATGGGCATCAGTTATCTCCTGAGCAAATGACTTGAAGATAAGATCTGAGGAATTAGGAATTAGCAGGGGGGAGTTTTTTAAAGATGTCTTTTTAAGGATGCCTTCAGATTTAATTTGCTTAGGTAAAAAAAAAAAAAGTTCCTCCATTAAGAGGTTAAACTCTTTTTTTTTTTTTTTAAGATTTTATTTATTTATTTGACACAGAGAGATCACAAGTAGGCAGAGCAGAAGGCAGAGAGAGAGAGGGGAAGCAGGCTCCCTGCTGAGCAGAGAGCCCGATGTGGGACTCGATCCCAGGACCCTGCGATCATGCCCTGAGCCAAAGGCAAAGGCTTTAACCCACTGAGCCACCCAGGTTCCCCAAGAGGTTAAACTCTTGAGTCAAAAATGAATTACTAAATTTAAGAGAAACTGTGAACCCTTTGATGGGTCAGAGTGCTTTTAGACAATTGTGCTTTGAGCTTCAAACAATAATTAGGGATGTGCCCAGTTGAGAAATGACTATGAAGGGAGGAGGGATTAGAAGGTAATTTCCTCTAATAAGTAATTACCAAATAGACCATTTGGAAATTGGAAACCAGGGGGCTACTTCTAATTCCTGGGGAGACTCTAGATGTAATACTGAAAAAATTGAGGTATAAAGAAAATTAGAGTTTTAAGGATGAAGCTCCTAACTTCCTGAACTTTACCTTCATTTTTCATAAACAGCAGACTTAAAGTTTTGAAAGCCAACTTCTGTACTAATATTAGAATAGATAACTAGATCTATCTATGGAAACAAATGCCCCACCAATGAAGACATTAAAATGAAGACTTTTATGTATGATTGGGAGAGATTTTCTTATCAATAAAGGAAGAAAGGATTATTCTATATAGATTTGCAAACCAATAGAGGAAGAAAGGATTATTCTATATATATTGGGATGGCTGGACAGCAGTTTGAAGGAAATAATTTTATATGCTATCATACATCAAAATAAATTCTACATGGAAGAAATGTTAGATACTAAGAATAAAAAGAAGATATAATCAAATGTTAATTAACATTCTGGAAGGGAGATGTCTTTTCTAACTTAAAAGTGATAAAGAATACCTCAGAAAGGGACGCCTGGGTGGCTCAGTTGGTTAGGCGGCTGCCTTCGGCTCAGGTCATGATCCCAGCGTCCTGGGATCGAGTCCCACATCGGGCTCCTTGCTCAGCAGGGAGCCTGCTTCTCCCTCTGCCTCTGCATGCCACTCTGTCTGCCTGTGCTCGCTTGCTCTCTCTCTCTGACAAATAAATAAATAAAATCTTAAAAAAAAAAAAGAATACCTCAGAAAATTTAGAGCTTCTATAGATAAAATTTGTAAAACAAGAAGTCACAATTAGAGCCTGGAAAAATATTCTTCCAGAAGATATGATTTCTTTGTTAATTTAAAAACTTATAAAAGTTAACAAGAAAATCTTTATTTCTCCCATAAAGAAATCAGCAAAGAATGAATAAACAATTCACTAAAAAAATGCAGCTATTAAAAAAAATTATTCAACCTTTAAATAATTAAAACTCTAAGGTAAACTAACATAATGAATTATTATTTTCACATACTATAGTAAAAAAGAAAAAAACACAACACAATAATTTTCAATGCTGACAGAGTTGTACTGGAACTGTAACTTTTATGAATTGTTAGTGACCTTGAAAAACACATGTCAGCATGCCACAATACACCTCTTTGCCTACTCCCCATCCCAGCTCAAACATCTTTTGTCCTGTTAATCCCAGGTCTGAGGATATAACCTAAAGAAATACTCTAAAAATTGGAAGGGGAAGGTGCTATATGCATGCCAATATTCACCTCAATATTATCTGTCATATGAAATCAAGGAAGAAACCAAGGTACCCAAAAATAGAAAAACAGTTCAAAAAGTTCTAGTAACTCTTTATGATGCAATATATCATATTACACTATAATTATGTAACATATATAATTATATATTATTCAGCCATTGAAAAAAATGGCTTAAAATAAAACCCAAGCTAAAAATACAATATGTAATTACATATATACTTTAATTGGAAAAAAGTTGAAAATAAAACAGCATGAAAAAGAATTCTATAAAGACATACTAAAATATTGATGGTAGTGGGATGTTTAAACATATATTAATTACATATACATCTACTTATAACCTATATAATTTATAAGCAGATTAATACATTAATTATACAGTAAATGATTAATAAGTGAATAACAACTAAATTTACATAAATAACATTAAGATATATTATACTTGTATTATATATAAATATATAACTGAAAATTAAAAGCCAGTTGTCTTCTAATCTTGATTTGAGTTTAACACAAAAATAATGACAATGACTTTTTAAAAAAATCTTAAAATATAGAATAAATATAGCCAGAAATAACAGGATGTTAAGGAAACTTACTTTGTACTATGTAAAAATAACTACTTTTTATAATTCATTATAATAGTAGATTGTTACTATTCCTAGTAATCAGACTAAGTTTCAGTGGAACACCTTTTATTTTAGTTTTTATCAAGGTAATATCAACTATAGTGAAATGAATAGTTATTTCAGATATATACATTTATGCAAATGTATATATATAAAATTTGATGGGTCTTATAAATCAAAATATGGACTATTTCCAACACCCAAATGAGTATCTTTTTTTCCCCCTTCCAGGCAATACCGACTTACCTATTAAACTTCAATTTGATTTCATTGTAGTAGACTTATTTTGCCCTTTTAAAATTTCATATAAATGGAATCATCAGGACATACTCTTTCATGTCTTCTGGTAAATTAACCATTTTATCATTATGTAATGCCCTCCTTTTGTCTAGCAAGGCTTCTAAACTTGAAGTCAATTTTTTCCAGATACTCATTTTGTTTTGATCCATCTACTTTTAACCCATCTCTGGTTTTATATTTAAACTGCATGTTTTATAGATAATGTATATACTTCATTCTTATTTTGTTATCCAGTATGACAATCTATCTTTTAATTGAAGGGTTTAGTCTGTTTACATTTAATGTAATTTTTTGGCATTGGTAGATATAGGGCTACCATTTTGCCATTTGTTTTGTTTTTGTCCTATCTATTTTTCATATTCCTATTCTTCCATTTCTTCCTCCTTTTTGTTTATTAACTTTCTGTATTATTTAAATTTAATTTTCTTCTGGATTTTTAACTATAACCTTTTATGTTATTATTCTAGTTGCTGACCTAGAGATTACAATATATAGCATTAATTTTTTATAGTATAAGATTTAATATTAAACTACTTCACATAAATAATAAGAACTTCAGCATAATAGAATTCCATCCCCCTTAGCTTTTGAGCTATAATAATCATATGTTTTATAACTATGTAAGCTATATACCCTAAAATTCCTTGTTATTTTTTTGCTTTAATCAGCCAAATATCTCTTAAGGAAGTTAAAGGAAGAAGAAATGCTATATTTCAAATTTATCCATATATTCACCATTTCTAGTGTTCATTTCTTCTCACATATTTGAGACTCCATCTGGTGTCACTTCCCTTCAGCTTTAACTTCCTTAGCACTTTCCATATTATAGATCCATTGGTTAACAGATATCTCAACTTCCATTTATCTGAAATTATCTCTATTTTTAAAGGATACCTTTATTAAATATAGCATTCTGGATTCACAGATTTGTTCCTAGGACTTTAAGGATGATTCTCTATTGTTTTCATGCCTCCATCATTTCTGATGAGGATTCAGCTATCATTTTTATTTTTGTTCCTAAGTAGAAAATATGTCTTTTCCCCCCTCTGTTTCCTTTACAATTCTCTATTTTTTTTTTTTTTTTTAGAAGTTTGGCTGTGATACACTTAGATGTGATGTTTTCTGTGACTTTATTCTTAGCTGGGCTTTTTAAGTATGTAAGCTGGGGGTGTTTTTTGGTTTTGTTTTGTTTTGCTTTGTTTTCCAAGAAATTTGAGAAAATTTTGACCATGGTTTCTTCAAATATTTTCTCTGGAATTTTCTCCCACCTATTCTTCTGGGACTATGATTACTCATATGTTATATGTCTTAATACTATCCTGAAGGTCACTGAAGCTCTATTTTTATATCAGTCTTTTTTCTTGTTGTTTTGGATTTGATAATTTCTATTTTTTGTTATATGTTTGCTGACTGCTCCTTCTGCCATGTCTAATCTGCTGTTACACCAATCCAATGAACTTTTCATTTCAAATACTGCAAATTTTCATTCCAAAATTTCCACTTAATTCTATTTACAATTTTATTTCCTGAGATCTACCTTTTTTTTTTTTTACTTCAAACATATTTAAAATGGATACTTTCCAGTTCTTGTCTGCTAATTATTCCATCTGGATTATCTTTGAGTCATTTCTATTCACTACTTTTTCTCTTGACTAGGAGTCACATTTTCTTGCTTTCTTTGTGATATATAATACTTTTTTTTTTTAAAGATTTTATTTATTTATTTGACAGAGAGAGATCACAAGTAGGCAGAGAGGCAGGCAGAGTGAGAGGGGGGGAAGCAGGCTCGCCACTGAGCAAAGAGCCCAATGTGGGGCTCGATCCCAGGACCCTGGGATCATGACCCGAGCTAAAGGCAGAGGCTTTAATCCACTGAGCCACCCAGGGTTTATCAGATACTATGGATGATATATGGCATAGATCTTATGTTCTGTTAGCTTCTTCTGAAGACTATGTTTGTTCTAGCAGGTTGCAAATTACTGGCCTATCACCTTGCACTTAAGAAAGCTTCCTTTTACTCTGGTTAAGTGGGTCTATTCCAGATTTACCCTTAGTTCTAGGGTGAGTCTCTTAATCTTGAGACATTGTTTTACTCCTAATCATGACCCTTTTAAGCTTTCAATGAAAAGCCTGAATGTTTTTTTTATCAGTCCTTCCTAACTTGGAAGGACACAGATTTTAAACACTGCTACCCACAGTAAGCAGCATTTGAAATTTCTGCCCAAATCCTTCAACCTTCAAGCTATAACTCATTATCTCTTTAGTCTCCTCTAATTCAAAGACTAGCCAAGGATTTGAGGGGATTTATATGCTGATTCACTCCCTCCTTTCTAGATATTTCCCTCTGAATTTACAACCACCCTGGCAGCTCTAAAAGTTGTCCTCTGATGTCTGAGTCCTATCAGATTGTGTCTTTCTGCCTGAGTTATAGTTAACCTAAGCTGCACTGACTACAGAGTGCCCTAAGGGGAAATGCCACAACACATTTCCCTTTTACAAATTGAAACCTTTCTAGCGTCTGCCTGCTTTTGGTCACTATCTATTGCTTTCAAATAGTTATTTTTTTTTCTATTTTGTCCAGACCCTTTATAGTTCTCTGTGGGAAGGTTAGTTTTATGTAAGCAACTATGCCATTACTAAAATGATCTACAGTAGGATATTTTATTACTCATTCTTGTATGAACTGTGTTTCCCTAATTGAGGAGTTTCCAATGGTATATGATTTATAGAGCATCTATCTTATTGTTACAGAAAACATGGATATGGAATAAGAAAAACATACCTGGAAGATTTTGGAAAATACACAGTCCCTTTCTAAAACATACTCATGGCAACCATAGTAATGATTTTTCCACCTATAGGAATCTAATGCTGGCTTCACATACATAATGGTAGAAAGCTCCAGGAATTCCCTCACTTTCTCTTTGAGGAACTGATTTTCTCAGGAACTGGTACATCCCTTATATCAGTGTGTCCCTGGACTGGGAAAGATGATGTAATGGTTATGGTTAGAATACCTGTCTTTGAGCATGATGACAAAGCTTTAATATGCCACAAGAGATCCAGGAGATGTTGAGACTTTCTCTTGCTGTCATAATAAGAACTCTGCTTCATAAAAATTAAGAGCAGAAGAGTATTGGCTTAAATTGATTATATTCTTCTTGGAATTGGACTAGTTTTCCCTTCATTTGGTGTACTTCAAAGAAGTTTAAAGTATCAAAATCTTTTTCTCTTATAGAACAGACACTTTTAATTTTGTCATAAAAGTATAATACGCTACTTTATCTCTACACTGTCTTCTTCACCAACTCAAAATTCTCACCCAGGACTTTTTTCAGCTTCTTAAATAAAACTATTTTCACTTCAAAGCCTTTACTCATTCTGTTCTCTGTGCTTTTGGCTGACCCTCTCACATTGCCTTGTGGTGTTGGTTTAAATATCACATCTACAGAGACGTCTACCCTGACCACCAATCTAAATAGCCAGTTTTTATTATTATTTAAAGACTTTATTTATTTATTTTTATGACAGAGAGAGGAAGAGCAGGAGCAGGGGGAGGGACCAAGGGAGAAGCAGACTCCCCACTGAGCAGGGAGCCCATTGTGGGACTCAATCCCAGAATCCTGAGATCATGACCTGAGAGGAAGACAGATGCTTCACTGACTAAGCCACCCAGGTGCCCCAGCCAGTCCTGACACCACCTAGTTTATTTCTTTTCTAGCACCTTTCACAATTTTTGACATGTTCGCTTAGTGTTTATTAGTTTTCTGCCCCCCACCCCAAATTAACCCCTGCCCTCTGAGGGTAGTGACCATGTCTGCTTATTCATCAATATACCTAGGGCTCAATATACTCAATACATATTTTGTGGATGAATAATTAAGAGAACAAATGTGATCTAAGAAGGTGCCATGTGGTAAATAAAGCTAGTCTATGATTTGCCACAAATAACTGGACATAATTGGTCCTGCAGAAGTAGAGACATGAGAATTAATTGTGCTGTTGAACTTGCAGAGGTGCTTAAATAACAAGGCCTGGTTAGATTTATGTGCACCAATCAGTAAGTGTGAGTATTTACTAACGGCTTAACAGCTTATACCATCCTTTTCTTTCCCCTTTTTTCTTCTCTAGAATGGCCACATCTGTTGCTCAGTGGACCCACAGTGCCTTCAGGAACTGTGAAGTTAACTGTCTCATGGGAGATTTCTGTTTAAAGAATGTTCTTTCATTAAAAAGACCAAAAAAAAATGTTAAAACTTAAAGTGGATGATTTGTGGGCAGCTAAGTGCAGCTTTGTTAATAGCTGAGTGAACATTCAATTATGAAATTTGTGAAGCTTGAGAAAATCACTAAAGGAAAATTCTTGGGGCAAAACGAGACCAGAATTCTGCTTCTACTGTGTCTGACATCACCGTGGTAGAAGAATGGGTATAGAATACACACCATGACATCATGACCCCTGGATATAAAGCCTGAGCCCATCAGAGCTTTGAAAGCCTCTAGCTTCACTGGTGCAGAAAATTTTTCTCTAGATCAGAATCTTCACGAATTCTGATTAGAGTTAGGTTCCTCACTGCCGAAAAATAAAATGCAAGGCAGTGAATGAATTATATTTTCAGAAGCAAAGCAAAGAAGCTATAACATGTTATGTACAGTATACACTCTGAAAAGAAATCTGAAACAAGTTATTGTAATGATAAAAATAATGCACAGGCATGGTTACTTAATTTTTTCTAACAGGAAAAGTCATCCCTATTTCCTTGTTTTACTGCACTTAATATTATTTGGTTGGATTTGTTCAGTATAAGCTCGTTCTTGTGCAAAATTAAATAAATATTTCTCTTACCTTATAACGTGTCCAAGTGTCTTATTTAATGTGTTCCTTTCCCCACAGATGCCTCAATATACAAATTGTTTCCTAGTTCTGCTGATGAAAAACTCCTACCATGCAATTTCCAAATTGAAAGGTGATTTTCATTAAATTATAGGTCTAAGTGGGGATGATGGATACCTTCATTCTGCCTCTCGAGACCCTCTCAATCACATTTTCTACCCTGTCTGTATCCTGGGAGCTGATCTATATGGACCATGTTAATGGGTTCCCTTGTCCTTTGGATTCTGGCTTGGTTTTACCAGTGGGGACTGATCGCAAGATATCAGAAATAAATTTTGTTTTGTTTTGTTTTGTTTTTACTGCTGGCTCCCATTCTGCCAGAGCACTGCCGTGATTAGTGGTGTCACCTCACTAAACACTCCATCTCCTGACCCATGGCCCCGTCTGATGAGCTACCCTCTCCAGGTTCTGATAACTTCTTCTATTTGCTTCTTCCAGCTTAGGGACAGTCACAACTCTGGCTGTTTTCTCCTCAGGAGGTACCTGCCCTGCCCCATTTCTTGTTGATTTCCCTATTTCCTGTCACATCTCTATAAATGGTCCCTTTGTTAAACTCTCTTTAATTAGCCAGCTTGTGTGTGCCATCTGTTTCCTGCCAGGACTCTGACTGATACCCACAAGGAAGGGAGTATATGAGGGTTGGGAATGTCTTCAAGAATTGGTCCTTCACATTTTGATATAAAAAATTAAAGAATCCCAATGTTAGGAGGGATTATGACATTACCTGTTAAATTTGTTGATATACTAGAATCTCAAGAGGAAAAAAAAGTAAACAGATTAAAGCCCCAATAAAGGACATGTAATCCATTATTGCCCTATCTATATGTTTTGCATTAGGGCAAAAAGCAAATACAAAAATTATCAAATTAAATTTTAACTGCCTAGAGACTTTTAGTTTAAAGAGGAAAATGGAAATGGACAGTATATGACCAAACTATAGAAATGTTAAAGTGGCTTTTCACTATCCCTGCACCATTGCTATGGAAACAGTCTTACAGTAGCTGAGCTAAAGGATAATTTATAAATGTCTTAATGCTTTGGCATGTGTAATATTTATTGAATGTGTGAATTCAAGTATCTCTCCATATTCCCCTATAAATTATTTTTTCTGCAGCCTTTTTATATCTGAAATTTCAACAGAGCACAAGGTTTTTTTCCTATTATTGAATATGGTAAATAGTAATTTAGTCCCCAAGAAGATATTAATTTGAAGTTATTTCCATGTGATTTTTTTCCTTATATGTATTTTGGATTTCATACTAAATCTTCCTGGGAAAAAATGTATTTTATTTGCATTAATGAGGAGAGTAAGAAAAGTGTGTGCATGCAGGTATGTGTGTATAATGTATATACACAGAAGATCTCCATTCATATGCTCATATATATGCATCATTTAGATATTTTATGGCTTTTGGAAGAAGAAGCAAGACTGGAATTGTATATTCCCAATTTGTTATAAGCCTTTGTAGGGCTCTGAGGATTTGGGTGGTTTGAAGACCCCTGGTTTCTATAGACTGCTAAATGAAAGAAAACTCATAACACTGAAAAGAAGGAAAAAATAAGATTATGTTCTTCCAAGGACTATTAAAGCAATGAATGTGTTCAGATTGAATTTTTCCCTTCAAGGTTTATACCATAAAATGTAGATCCCAGGAGAATTACTATTTACCTCAACAAGCAGTAATCAATTGCTTCTTAAGAACTTTGTTCCTTGAAAAAGAGGTGGTTGATGCCTTACTTCTTACTCTTGAAATAATTGGCAAAATGCCGTCGTTGAATTATGCCGATATTATAAGAAAGTGAGAACTTTCCATGAATTTAGAGAAAGCATGAATTTACTTTGAGGGTACTTGGCTCTTTTAAGAGCAGCTCTTGGTGACAATTTTTGTTTTTACATTTCCTTTATTTTCCCTTTTCCGAGAAGAAAAGCACAAGAATATTTAAATGCAGTCCTTTGGGAAGTAATGTATGGCAATCCTTATCATTTATCTCCTTTTTCAAAAGATTGCCATATTGCTTTTTCCCTTTGCCTTATATGCTGGTAAAGAGAGCCACGGGTTTGTTCGATTATACTGCAATATCATGGAACTCTTTCATCCTCCCACTAACTTGGTTATCTATAGCCAAAGTTTAAATACCTTATAATTGCCTTTAAAAAAATGAATGGTATATCAAAACTCTCTAAAACAGCAATCAATACTCTGACTATCAGAGTAGCAGAAGTTACTCAGTTGCACAAAGCTGAGGTTACATGTACTGAATAGAAGAATATCAGCCGCGGTTCACTGAGCGTTACCCCATCTATCAAAGCTCCATGTTGCTGACTAGTTTGGAGTTCTTCTGCAGGTCAGCAGATCCCACAGACCTGTGTGGGGCTGCAGTCCTGTTGACCTAGCACTTAAGAACTGATGAGACCAACTTTTTTTTAGAACAAGATGTTTTGTCTTTAAAATGTAGAGTATTAGTGGTCCAATAGTAAATTGATCTCAGAGAGATTCTTGCCAAAAGGATACCTGAAGGCAATAAGTGAATGCTTATGCTCTATATACACTTTATTCACGGAGGTGCCTGGACACTCACCCTCGGCAGTCCCTTTGTTGCTCTGAAGTTGGCTCATTGTGTTCTTCCTGACCTTTCATTATTGATGCACTGTTTTCTGCCCTTGAGTTCAATATCTTCCATAAAGGAATTGTCACCTCTTTGCAGAGTAATTGCCCTTACTTAATAGACCTGCAGGTAGAAAGGCAGAAGTGCTTTAAGCTATAGTGGTTCTGGATCTGTGATGAAATAAAGTGACAAAGAATAGAACCATTGGAGGAGTTTTGAGTAAAATCATCTGAGTTGCAATTTCCTATGTATACCTTGTATTTGCCAGGAGGCTAAGACTACTTCCTTCAAACCTTTGGTCTTTGCATTGTGATTAAATCAAATCTTTTGTAGGGATTGTTTACACAGCAGATTCTGAAACTCTTTATTTTGAATGAAAAATGGCATAAATATGTTATCGTCACCACCAAAATACTATTTAGAACATGTTCTCCCAATTATCTCTAGTGCTAGGTGCTTTAAAAACAAACAAACAAACAAAAAAAAAACAAAAAAAAAAAACCCACTTTGGGTTAAGTGTGACTATATGCAGAAGTTGAAATGATACCAAAATTTTTTTGAATAATTTTTTTCCTCTTTTACAAACACACAACTGTAAGTAGGAAAAAAATAGAAAATATAATTTTCAAAAAAATATATAAAGAATCCAGGAATAAGTCTATCAAAAGAGATGCATGGCCTTACAGAGAAGATGTAAAACCACACTGAACAAATAATTGTGGAGGGTCCACCATATGTCAAACACTATTCTAGGCATTGTGTGGAGAGTCAGGGCACTAAAGAGTGGGAGCACCCAGAGCAGCGCCACAGTGAATAAAGTATGTACAGAACACAAGCATTCATGGACATATTGCCTTCTTATGGAGTTCACATTCTAATGGTGAGAAGAGAACATTAACAAATACATAGATGCTATGCCGGGTGGGGATAAGTGCTATGAAGAAAAATCAAGCTGGGTTGGGGTCGTGAAGTGGATAGGGGTGATAGTTAAGATAAGGTGTGCAGAAGTCCTCTCTGTGTAAATTGACATTGGAACAAATACTTGAATGGAGTAAAGGGGTGAGCCATCTGTGTTCCTGAAGGGAGAGAATTACAGACAGGGAGAACTGTGTGGACTCATCTAAGATGGTGCATGCTTATATGTGTCTTGAGAGGAGCAACCGAGCTGATTCAGAAGATGAGGTCAGAGTGACTGGTGACTAGATCACATAGATCCACCTGGGCCAAGGTTAGAGATTTGTATTTTATTCTTAAGGAGATGGGAGTTATTAGAAAATTTTGAGCATAGCTGTGAAGTAATTGGGCTGACAATTAAAAGGATCACGTTTGCTCCTGTGTGGAGAATAGATAGGGGAGTTGCAGGAAGGGTGAGATATGCTGAATGTGGAAGCAGGAGGTGTGTTAATAGTGAAGAATTTCAGACAAGATGGTAATGATTTGGACTAGGATGGTAACAACAAGGGTGAGAAGTGAGAACCAATGGAATTTAAAGTTAAAGAAGATCCAACTAAATGAAAAAATGGATAGGAAGTTTAAATATCTTTAAATGGTCAATTCTCCCCAGCAGTTCTAATGAGAAAAAAATACATTAAAACACACACACACACACACAAAACAAACCAGTTCTTTTTAGTTGATCCTAAGCTGTCACAGAAAAATGAGTGGCCAAGAAAATGGTTTTGAAATGTGATATTTATTTATTTATTTATTTCTGATGGAGCATGTGCACAAGTGGGGAAGGGGAGGGGCAGGGAAAAAAGAGAAAATCTCAAGCAGACTCCCTGCTGAGCACAAAAACTGATGTGGGGCTCAATCCCAGGACCCCGAGATCATGACCTGAGCTGAAATCAACAGTTTGATGTTCAACGGACTAAGACACCCAAGTGCCCCAAATGGCCAAGAATATTTTAAAGGGTTATATTTGAGGGTAGGAGAGACTTGTTCTACAATACGTCAAGAGAGTATAAATCTCTAGAAATTAAGAGTATTACTATAAAAATAAATGAGATAGGTGACGGATGTATAATAGCATCAAGACCTCAGAAAACATCCCAAACTCATATGGATACTTGGATGTATGACAGAGGTTACACTGCAGATGTAAGCCTGTGGAAATTGGCTACAGAAGAACAAAAACATATTGCATACAAATTAACTCCATGGTGATTAAAGACCTAATATAAAAAGCAGCACAAATGAAATTTTAGTAGAATGCTTTTTGACCTGAGAATATTTTAAAATAGACTCAAAAGACATCTATCATAAATTTATAGTTAAATTCTGTTACCTGAAATCAATGAAAAGACAGGCCATAGACTGGAAAAAATATTGGCATTATATATAATCACAAAGGATTGGTAACCAGAAAACACACACACACACACACACACACACACACACACACACTCCTAAAAAGAAGAAAAGCACAAAGTATCCTAGAAAAATGAACAGAAGACACACATAGGTATTTCACAAGAAAGGAAACCCCAAAATTACTAATAAATATGCAAATTTCCTTGGGTTCCCTAGTAGTTAGGTAAGTTTATATTAAAACCAAATGACAAATTTCAATAAAAATTTGATAAAGTTAAAAAGTAAGGATAGCGGGAGGAGTCAAGATGGCGAAGAAGTAGCAGGCTGAGATGACATCAGGTAGCAGGAGATCAGCTAGATAGCTTATCAAACCATTGTGAACACCTACAAATCCAACAGGAGATCGAAGAGAAGAAAAGCAACAATTCTAGAAACAGAAAATTGACCACTTTCTGAAAGGTAAGACCAGCAGAGAAGTGAATCCAAAGCAACGGGAAGATAGACCACGGGGGAGGGGCCAGCTCCCGGCAAGTGGCGGAACAAGGGAGCACAAAATCAGGACTTTTAAAAGTCTGCTCCACTGAGGGACATCGCTCCAGAGGCTAAACCAGGGTGAAGCCCACGTGGGGTCAGGGTGGCCCCAGGTCCCACGGGGGGTCACAGAAGGATCAAGGGTGTCTGAGTGTCACAGAGCTCACAAGTATTAGGGTGGGGAAGCTGGCTATAGAGACAGAGCGGAGGAGTGAGCTCTCAGCTCGGGGTTACCTTGAACCATTACCCATGGCACAGGACACTATTCTGTGAGTGAGGTCCCCACTAAATCCGGGGAGACACCCCCTGGGGCCAACAGGATCCAACAGTACATTAAAAGGATTATTCACCACGACCAAGTGGGATTTATTCCAGGGCTGCAAGGTTGGTTCAACATCTGCAAATCAATCAATGTGATACAATACATTAATAAAAGAAAGAACAAGAACCATATGATACTCTCAATAGATGCTGAAAAAGCATTTGACAAAGTACAGCATCCCTTCCTGATCAAAA